>JAWMRD010000085.1:8472102-8495066 GCA_035584875.1 Syndactyla subalaris | reverse complement strand
TGATCCCGGTCCTCATTCCCGTTCCGGGGAGCCCGGCCCTGATCCCGGTCCTGATCCTCATCCCGGTCCTGATCCCGAGCCTCATCCCATGCCCGGGGAGCCCGGTCCTGATCCTGATCCCGGTCCTGATCCTGATCCCGGTCCTCATTCCCGTTCCGGGGAGCCCGGCCCTGATCCCGGTCCTGATCCTCATCCCGGTCCTGATCCCGGTCCTCATCCCCTGCCCGGGGAGCCCGGGCCTCATCCTGATCCCGGTCCTGATCCTCATCCCGGTCCTCATTCCCGTTCCGGGGAGCCCGGCCCTGATCCTAGTCCTGATCCTCATCCCGGTCCTCATCCCCTTCCCGGGGAGCGCGGCCCTCATCCCGGTGATCCCGGTCCTCATCCTGACCCCGGTCCTGATCCCTTGCCCGGGGAGCTCGGTCCTCATCCTCATCCCGGGCCTGATCCCGGTCCCGGGCCTGTGACTCATCCCCTTCTCGGGGATCCCGGTCCTCATCCCGGGGATCCCGGCCCTGATCCTGATCCCGGGCCTGATCCTCATCCCCTTCCCGGGGATCCCGGTCCCGATCCTAATCCGCATCCCCGAGATCCCAGTCCCGATCCCTATCCCAGTCCCGGTGCCCATCCCGGTCCCCGTTCCCATCCGGGTCCTGATCCCGGTGATTCCGGTCCCCATTCCCATCCCGGTCCCCGTGATCCCAATCCCGGTCCCGATCCTCATCCCGCTGCTCCCGCTGCTCCCGCTGCTCCCGGTGCCCATCCCGGTGATCCCGATCTCGGTTCTCCCGATCCCGGTGCCCATCCCGGTGCCCATCCCGATAATCACGGTG
Organism: Syndactyla subalaris; assembly: GCA_035584875.1. Taxonomy (NCBI): domain Eukaryota; kingdom Metazoa; phylum Chordata; class Aves; order Passeriformes; family Furnariidae; genus Syndactyla; species Syndactyla subalaris. The sequence continues at coordinate 8,494,233 of JAWMRD010000085.1, read as the reverse complement.
CTCCCCATCCCGGTGATCCCGATCCCGGTGCCCATCCCGGTGATCCCAATCTCGGTTCTCCCGGTCCCGGTGCCCATTCCGGTGATCCCAATCTCGGTTCTCCCGGTCCCGGTGCCCATCCCGGTGATCCCAATCTCGGTTCTCCCGGTCCCGGTGCCCATCCCGGTGATCCCAATCTCGGTTCTCCCGATCCCGGTGCCCATCCCGGTGATCCCGATCCCGCTGATCCTGATCCCGGTGATCCCTGTGATCCCGGTGATCCCGATCCCGGTGCTCCCGGTGCCCCTCCCTTCCCGCCGGGCGCCGCTCCCTACGGGAACTTCCCGCACTATTCCCGGTTCCACCCGCCCGAGCTGCGGCTGCGGCTCCTGCCCCGGGGGCTGCTCCGGGAGCTCTGCCCGGGAGCCACCCGCACCCTGCTGGGCCTCGACGTGGGCTGCAACTCCGGGGTACTGGGAGGGACTGGGAGGGCACTGGGATGTACTGGGAGGGCACTGGGATAGACTGGGAGGGCACTGGTGGGGCTGCTCCGGGAGCTCTGCCCGGGATCCATCTGCACCCTGCTGGGCCTCGACGTGGGCTGCAACTCCGGGGGACTGGGAGGGCACTGGGATAGACTGGGATGTACTGGGAGGGCACTGGGAGGCGCTGGGATAGACTGGGAGGGACTGGGAGGGGCACTGGGATATACTGGGAGGGACTGGGAGGGGCACTGGGATATACTGGGAGGGACTGGGAGGGCACTGGTGGGGCTGCTCCGGGACCTCTGCCCGGGAGCCACCCGGACCCTGCTGGGCCTCGACGTGGGCTGCAACTCCGGGGTACTGGGAGTACCCATCCCACCCCACCCCACCCCATCCCATCCCATCCCATCCCATCCTATCCCATCCCATCCCATCCCATCCCATCCCACCCCATCCCATCCCATCCCACCCCACCCCATCCCATCCCATCCCACCCCACCCCATCCCGCCTGGGGGGTACCCGAGGATTGGCACAGACACTCCCCCGTGTTGATCCCGGCCCCGCGGGGTGTGACATTCCCGGTGTGCCATTCCCAGTCGGATCTGTGCCATTCCCAGTCGGATCTGTGCCCTTCCCCAGTGTCCCTGACCCTGTCCTTGGAGCCGTCCCACGCCGAGCCCCGCGGGGCGGGACGTGAGGGAGGTGTGTCAGTCCCCGGTGTGCCATTCCCGTGGGATCTGTGCCATTCCCCGTGGGATCTGTGCCATTCCCGGTCGGACTGTGCCGTTCCCGATGGAGCTGTGCCTGTCCCGGTCCTTGGAGCCGTCCCACGCCGGGCCCCGCGGGGCTGTGGCTGCTGCTCCGCTGCTGCGATGGATGGAGGTGGCCGGGAGTGGGGCAGGTATGGGGTGATGGCACAGCCGGGATGGGGACACACCTGGGGACACACCTGGGGGGATGCGGGGATGGGGACACACCTGGGGACACATCTGGGGGATACGGGGATGGGGACGCATCTGGGGGGACACAGGGATGGGGACACACCTGGGGGGATACAGGGATGGGGACACATCTGGGGATATGGGGATGGGGACACACCTGAGGACACAGGGATGGGGACACACCTGGAGGCACAGAGTCCTCCCAGGTCACAGCTCTGTGTCCCGGCCCTTGGGGTATCCCTGTTGGGGAGGCTCTGCACCCTCTCTGGGAGGCTCCTCCTCACAGGCAATAAAGACTGGAGGTGGGAGGGACCCCCAGGGACCCCCAGGGACCATCAACCCAGCCCTGGCCCTACAGACACCCCAGCGATCCCCCCTGTCCCCTGAGCACTCTCACTGTCACTGTGACAGACCTGGGGAGCCTGGCCACTGCCCACCACCCTCTATGGGAAGAGCCTTCCCCATTTATCCCCCCTCACCCTGCCCTGAATAAGGTCAGTCTAGTTTGCAGGATCATTTAAATTCCTCAGCATCAGCCTGTGCCCTCACCCCGTGTCCTGCTGGGCATCCCAAGCCAAGCCTGGTCCCTGCTCTGGGCACCCACCCTTTAGATATTTGCTCACAGGGTAAATGTGGGGGCCCCTCTCAGCCATCCCTTCTCAAGGCTGAGCAGACACAGCTCCCAAAGCCTGTCCCCCTACGGGAGATGCTCCAGCCCCTCTGTCACCTCTGACCCCCTCCAGGAGCTCCAGGTCTCCCTAGAGATGCCCGGGAGATTTGGGGTGCAATTAGGAACAGGCACCAGGAGGGTGAGGCAGCTCATGGGGCTGGAGGGCTCAGGGGAGAGCAGGGAAGGTGGTGGGGATGTGAGGGCGGGCAGAATTTACAAAAGAGAGCAACAGAAGGGGGGAAAAGGGACGGAAAAAGATAAATAAGAGAAAAAAGAAAAGTCCTAAATTAAGATTATTGGCACACGGATGCCAAAAAACCAGAAAAGTGACCCTGCCTTGGCAGGGTGTTGGACCAGATGATCTCCAGAGGTCCCTTCCAATCCTTCACAGTTCTGTGACCCTGAGGATCTGTGGAACAGCCACAAACCCAAACAGTGCACGGAGCACTCCGTGCCTGATGTAACTCACCTTCGAAAACTTCTGATCTCTCCTCTCTGACTTCTGGGACTGACTTTTAATTGACTTGTGGGAGCACGAGCTGCCTGGGAAGCACGAAGGGAGCCCAAGGCTGTGCCTTCGCTGCTGCCAGTGAACTCCATTCCCAGTGCATACATTCGCAGTCCATAATGAGCCTCGTGGGTGTTTTGGGGAGCTCATCCCTGGGTGCAGCTTCATGCCATCCACTGTTCCTGCGTGGAAAAGCTTGGGATCCCGGAGAACTTGTCCCACACAATAACCCAGAAACCACCCAGCATGTGGCAGCTTCCCAATACAATCACACTTCTTTTTTTTTTAGATTTATGAAGGAGTGATTTGGTTTCAGCCCTTCAGTGATTTACCCCTCAGCTTTTTGCAGAGGGACTGTGGTTTCCCCTCGTATTTTCACAGGGAACTCCTCAGATACTGATAAAAATCCTCTAATTCCCCCAAGGTTTTTCCTGTAATGCTCACTAAAATTGTGGGTCTGGTTGAGAGTGAGAACTCCTGCCTGTTATGCAGTGTTATTTTCCAGGTTTCCTGCTAGTCCTCTCCTTGCCTCTGTCACTTGGGAAGCTTCATGGGGCAGAGGTTCCCTGTGCTTACACAGCTCCTAGTGCAGAAGGGATTCAGCTTCTGACTGGAAGCTTTAGGTGTTGTGGTGAAATGAATAATATACCTCAGTAACTTGCTATAAAAACTTAACTATCAGGCTATTAAGTATTAAAAATAAAGAAAATGTTTACCTTTTCCAGAATAACCTTCATAATTAATACAAAAAGGATGCATTTCTTTTTCACAACCAAATGCATCCCAGGGAGATGATGAACACAGTTCAAATTTTCATAAAAACATTTTACAGTAAGTACTGGGTTTGATTTTTTTTAAAATCTTGTTTGTTTTTTTTTTTTTTTTTTTAATTTAATTCCTGCAGTTTTGGTACAGCACTGAGGGCATACACTCACCTGCTTTCCAATGCTGTAACAACACTAATAAGGCAGCAGATTTTTTCTCCTGTGTCTGAGAATCCTCAGGTGACATGAAACTTCCATGCTGTTTTACCCCAGCTGATATTCCTGCCAGACTGTTTTGAGGGGAGAATGCTGAGACTTCTGTGAGCTGGTTAACACTCTGTGACCCTTTCTGTCTTGCAGCATGGATGTTAACACTCCCCTACCAGAATGTTCACTTTTAGAGAAAGCCCTTGAATAGAGGTTTTCAGACTGGGTAGGATCATTGTCATCATCTAGTCTGATGTTACCCTTAAATATGAATACCCTTTACCATGAAGTCATGATAAACACTAACTTAAATCTTACTTAGCCTCTCTTTTTTCCTAAGGGGCCCAGTGCAGACTTACATTTTGGTGCTCACAGGAAGAGCTGGAAGCTGCTGTGTGAGGTCTGTGCCTGGAGCACTTGTCTGCAGGTGAACAGAACCCTGTGGTAACTGTGCCCCTGTGTCTCTTTTGAAGCTGAGAAACACGCTGGTGTGTCCTGTGTGATGGTGTCCATGGATGACATACAGTTTGAAGAGGCTGCCAGGTACAGAACAGGCTGACAACAGTCAGTCCCTTCACTCCAGGGATTCTTACTTGGTGGAGATAAACTGTGGCTTTATAAAATCTGAGATAGCAGAGTCATGAACTCACCAGGGTTACAGGGCTAAGTCCTAAAATTGCTCCTTTCTACCTGTGATAGCCTGACCCACCTAGAAAACAGATCAATTGCACAGGTCAGGAACAAGCTGCTGTTACTGTGACTTGGCAGCCAAGATGAGAAACTCATGGCCCAGTGTCTTTGGCTGTAGTGACAGTGAATGCTGAAGGCCATTACTTATCTCTGTTAGATAAGGAACGCATACCTATAAAAGTGACTGTACTATTGTTGCAAGTGCTCTTCTGGTTTATTTCTTACCATCTCTTTCTTTCTGCTCTTTTAGAAAAAGCAGAGATATTTTGCATTCATTGATCACTGAACTAATACAGGACTTAGGTGTTTTAACCATTTTTCATGATGTTCAGAGATAAAAGGCACTGTAAGAGAAAATAGCACCTTCAATTCTAAATCATGTCTTTACATTAACTTAAAGCCCTTACTTTGTACTTTTTTTGTGTGTTTTTACACCTTTTAATCTGGGAATTAGGGAGAGCTTAGATGGGATAGACCTGGTTGCAGAGAGCAGTGCACATGCAGTTGTTTTGGCTGGGAACAAAACAACATTGCCTGCCAGAGGTACAGCTGGTGTCAACTTAAAGCTGTTTGCAGAACCAGTGTAGAATCAGCATCCACTCACCATTTTTAGAGCAGTGGCCATTAGGATGAGAAGTGGAGCCAGTGACAAAGAAGAGAACATGATCATATCAAATCCAGAACTCAGAAGATAATTTCTTGGTCTGTTTTACAATACTGAAGTGTTTGTCCTGCCTGAAATTGCTCTGCGTTTTTAATTTTGTCCTTAGGGAAAAAATCCTGTCTGTGAAAACTAATCAAAATGTAATTTTGTAAAATTTGTAATGTTTCTCTTTCAGGCATAACACTTCAGACTCAGTAGCTTCAGAGAAATTCCCTGTCTTGCTTCTTGAGAGCAGAACAGAGCTTCTAAAATATAATGAAAATACTTTTCCTCCTAAATTGGTTTCCAAATACATCTCTAGCTCTCCTTCCACTTGTAGTATCAATATTTAATTTTTATGAGAATTTAGGGCACAGGTCTGGTAACTGTGAAGTGGTTAAAGAAATTATTTTTCAACGTCAGGTCATCCCCAAAATCCTGTTTGGAGCTTTCTGTGCAATTTCTTAAATTTTGCCAGGTCCTAGTTGATTATACAAACACCTTACATAATTAGCAGAGCAATTGGTGGTCCCTCTGGCAAATTAATAAGATGTTTTGTAAGTAAGTCACTTACTGTGAGGTTTCATTTACCTAACTCAGGTTTCTAAATGTTCTGTAAGAATTAAGTGTTCTGTGCTTCTTTCATTCCTCCTGACCTGGAAACAGAAATTTCTGTGGTTCAAAACTCAGTTTTATGCCAGGATAACAAATCCCTCTTTCTTGTCCTTTAATATGCAGCAGTTGAGTGATACTGATTTCCAATTACATCTGATTGTAAATTACATTTGTTTACATTTTGTTAGTGTTCCTTGCGTGGATCAGAGTCGGTTCCTTCTGTTAATTTTCTGCAGTTTTTGGTTTCTGTGACTGCTGCCCCTGTGTATTTATTGTTACTGTTTTGATCATTCTCCCTTCTGAAAACGAGCTCTGCAGTTGTGAAATATTACCTTAATGATTGTGCTCTTTCCTTGCAAGGCATAAGGGAAAACCTTCTTCAAAAGTTAATGAGGGCTGTGTAATTGCAGACAGGTCTTAATTTTTCCCACTGATCATTTTTCCCCACTGTCCACTCAAAGGCTTCTACTTGTGTTCCTGAATGTGAACAAGAAAGAGAAAATGACTGTGTAGTTTGATGCTTCTGTCTGATCCTGTGAAGGAAGAGGTTCCCTACTTCCCATTCTAGAGTTTGGCAATAATTCTTTCATACTTCTGGCATTGGAAGTAGCAATTTAAATGTCAAAACCCTATTCATTAAATTATTTTTTCTTATATGACCCGGGCTCATAACTGTGCCAAATCCTTGGCTGTGAGTGCCCATTTCATAGGTACTTAAGTGCTCTGGGCTGTATTTTACATCAGTCTTGGATGTAGTTAGGAGCACTTTGCCTGCCCCAGGACGATCTTTAGCAGTTTTAAGTCAATTTAAATTCCCTGGAGGCTGTGACCTCATTCCCAGCTATTTTGGCTGTGGGTCAGACTTACCATTTGCTTTCACTACTCTGCTCAAAGGGAAACCCTGAGGGGAAACTGCCTTCCTCCCACCCTCCCAGCATTGCCTTGTGTTGGGATTTTAGGGGTTTGGGAACAGGGTTGACTCCTGGTATCAATACATAACAGGTACTTCAGAAGTTTCAGAAGGGAAGAAAATATTTTCTCATTTAAATTGTATTTGATTATATAATAAGACGAGTAAAGGTTGGAATAAATAATAAAAAAAATAAAATTAAACAATAATTATGTAGTACAACAATAAAAACATGTAATTCTGTTTAGGTATTTTATGTAGGTGAGTGGGGAAGAGTAGTTTTCAGAAGAATGCTGCTGGGGCAGAAGGGACATGCAGCAGCCCTGTTCTTGACCAGGACACTTGAAACATGCTTTATTTCTCCATCCTTTAACAGGGTTGGACAAATTATTACCATCAAAGCCAAGGTGAACAGAGCATTCAGGACCAGCATGGAGGTAAGAGATCCCCACTCTTCTTCCCAGTGATACTGGAGGAATGGAACAGCAGTGGGAGCAGTAGGGGAGCAAACATGGGTGCAGGTTTATTTGTTCCAAATATCTGTGCATGTATCTAAACAGTAACACTGCCTAATGAGACTGGTTTTGAAGTATTTTAATTGCATGTTCCCTGTAGAGTAATCCATGTAAAAGTAGAAACTGGACCCTGAAGAATTAAAGCCTTTGGCAGGTACCATGGGCAGGATGGGATAGGTTGGTGCAGTCTGAAGCTGTTGGCCTTTAATCAGCCTTTATATGAGATCCACTGAATAGGTGGAGTTCTAAGTATTTTTGAAACTTCTGGTACAAAAATAGGTGTAAACCTGTTCTTGCTCTTCATATTGTGACAGGCATTCAGTGCATTGCCACGTGACTTGAAGTCAGAGTGGAAAATCAGGAAACTGGAAATCAGAATTGAAAATCAGAATTAAAATCAGAACCAAAGGGGTAGTTTTTCTGTGCTGTGCTGAAGTCCAATTCCCACTAATATTGACGGGGGTGATGCATCTCACAGAGAAGGCTCTACAAATTAGGAAAAATTAGAAGCTTTGATGCATGTGAGGGCTGTCTCACAGGATCCAATACAGTGTTTGAACTTCAGGGGTTTCATTGTGTTAGGTTCATTTAGATAGACTTTTTAGCTCACACAGACCTTAGAACGGTTCAGATGGAGACTCCAAATACCACAGGAGTAAATGGAATGAAATATTCATAAAACTACGTCTTGGTGTCTTCCCCGGTTTTTATTTTACCCTGCAAGGGATGCCAAACACACAAAAGCAGTGGTTGTGCTAAGAAACCTCTCAGAGCTCAGCGAGCATGGTGATGCTCTTACATATTCAGAAATATATCAGTGAGAGCAGAGCAGTTTTTTACCTTTTCCCTTTTAAGTGTGAGAGACTGGACATGATTAGTTTGATATAAACTGCACCATTTTGTCTCGACTGAACTGACAAGGATATAAACATCTTTTTCTCCCCCTTCCTTGTAGGTTGGCATCAAGGTTACAGTACAGGATGTTTTGACTAATGTTGAAAAAACTGTGTGTGTGGCATATGCAACCTATGTAGCCAAACCAGCTGGTGCTAGAAAGGTATTCTCTCATTTTCCTTTTAAAACTGAAGTTACTGGGTTTCTGCGAAATAACTCAGCTTCCTGTTTGTGAAATACAGACAAAATGTTCACACCTGTTTGTTCTGATCAGTTGTAGGAAAAGAGCCTGAAGACCAGACTCTATACAGATAGGATTGTTTCATTTAGTTTTGTTTTGAATTCTCTGCTCTGAAAGTGTTAATCTATTATTATTATTATTATTACTGTGATTATTTTTTCCACTTTCTGTTGCACGTTTGTTCTTCACAGAACTGGAGCAAGGGCTGCAGTATTGACAGTATTGTGAGTCTCCACAGTCTCCTTTTCAGAAGCTGATCTAAATAAACCCTGAACCCTGCAAGAGTGTGGGTGTGGGGTTTCTTTATCCTTCACTTCTCTTTATAAGGAGGTTGTTCAGACATCACTGTTCAGATAGAAGGCATTATTTTTAAGCGAGCTTCCAATCTAAATTAATTCTTTGCCGTTTATGTTAATTAGTTTTCATGACTTTGTTGTTTCTTCTCCCCAGTGTTTGGCTCCCTGGGGGTGTTTAGAAATCAGTCACAGCACTGCTGGCCTTCACAGCCCTGCACCAGACAGGCACAGTCCTCACAGAGTTTTCTTATGAGAAAGGCCAAATATTCCTCAGATTCTCATAATAAACTCCCTTTGTGTGTAGAATTCTACTTTCTTGAATGTGACTGGAGTCATATATCTGCCTTTCCTGCCTCATTGAACATATTATGACAGTGCATCTACCTTTTTAACATCCACTGGAGACTGGCAGGGTCATCCCATGAGCCATTAATATATCCAATCATTTCTGCTTTCTTCTCTGTGATGAGATATTTCTGTTTGCAGCTGAAACTGACTGGAGCAGTTTCACCAAAACTAAAGCCCAACTTGTTTCTGAAAGGGCAATGGCCAAATTTCTTCCCTGAAAGCACTGAAATAGTATAAAGTAAGAATTGTTTATTATTGGTTTGATGTCACACCCCGGGCATCAAAGTGTTTACCTTTTGCTCAGATTTCCAGGGAGATTAATTCTGGATTAAATTGGGGATGATTAGCTAAGATTAGGCTCAAGGCAGGAATGTCCCAGAGGGAGTTTGAGAGCTCAGTTCAAATTCCACCACAAAGTCCTAAAGAAATTAAAGAACGTTTTTTGCAAATCTGCTTTTCTGAACAACTATTTCTAAAGTTGTGGAGACAGAAATTCTACACACACACAACTTTAATCTTTTAGCTGGGTGATCTGGAAAAAGCTGGGAAGGTCTTGAAGAGAACCAGAAAGAAGGCAAGGAAATGGCAAGAGGGTTTGAGGGGGAGTGAAAGGCTGAGAAACAGTGGCAGCACCTCTGTAAGACATAACATGTTGAATTTGTCTGTGTTGCAATGCTTTGTGCATTGCTTTTGAGGCCAGACCTTGTGCACAAATCACACAAGTGACTGTTCAGTGACACGTCTGCTGTAATTATCCAAATGTAATAATTTTCTTAAGCCAGGGCAGATTTGGATTCAGTTTGTCATTGAACTGACATACATGGGAATTTGCATTTACACCACTGATCAGTGCAGACAGATTATTTTTCCAATACAAAAATTCAATACTCAGACCTTCATATTAAGTTGGTTTGTTCAGCTTTGGTTTGGCTTTTTCTCTTTTTTTCTTTTTCCTTTTTTTTTGTTTTTCCTTAAATGAGGACTGTCTTAAACTCTGTGTGCTCTCATGGATGTTTGTATTTAAAAGCTAAAAGCACTTTGTCATTGAGTTTTAATGAATGATTCTGAAAGGATAATGCAGAACCTCTCAAACTTTAAACTCTGTGCTTGTTTATATTAATAAACTTGTCATCTTGGACAGCTGATAGCAAAATTGTAGGAGATGCTGATGCCATTCTAAGTTCAAAGTGCACTTAGATATGATTGTGAAATTAAGAACTGTTGTGTTTTTTCATTGGCATAGGCTGAGTTAGAACCTGTAAAGCTTCTGTCTGCAGAAGACCACCTGGAGCACAGCCTGGCTGTGGAGAGGAGGAGAATCCGACTGGGCTATTTCCAGGTCTTTCAGAACCTCATGCAGGAGAGCAACAAACAAGGTGATTGCTCTACTCAGCACAAGAGAGGGGAACACAAGACCTGTGGGCAGCAGGAAGGGAAAGGAAAAGCAGGCAAAACATGTAGATCTTCTTGGAGTTGTGAGGGTCTGTGTGAGACAGTTATTCTAGTAGAGTGGCATTTCATTGTCTGTCAGGAATTCCAGATTTAAAAATGCAGGATTGAAGGCCAGGCAAGCACTACATAGATGTGAAATGCAGATCCTCACGTAGGTTCCATGTGCAAGGTTTAACAGCTCACACACAGCCTGGCAATACAGTAATACAGTCCTGGGGCACACGTCATAGTGGAGATAAAAGGACAAAATTCACTCAGGTTTATGTCCATGTACTTGAAGAAAGCACTAAGGACTATGTTTGTGCCCTGAGATCATTCCCAACAAGCAGGAGAAATTTCATAACATGGAGGTCAAAACAGGTAAAACCCATTGTTTTAAACACGTAATGATCAAATTAGAAAAGCTGAACCAGGAAACACATTTGTCTTTATTCCTGACAGTAATTTCTCTCTCGAGGAGAGTCGTGCTCAAAAGTCACTGTGTTCCCCTGCAAAAGAAATTATTCACAGCAGTTAAGAAAATAGGCTGGTATTTGGAAAGTGTAGCTCCATGTATAAATAACAGGCATTATGTGGTTTGGATGAGGAGAGATTAGAGCTGTTGTAAACATAGGTTCTAGTCTTAACAATTTAGTAATGCTTTGTAGAACTGAAGAGTCTTGTTTGCTCCAAGCAAAGAAGGTATTTGTCATCACTGTACTTGTCTCACAGGGCACAGTTGAATACCCTGACAGACAAATCAGAGGCTGATGGGTTTTGCCTCCACTGCTTTTCCAGGAAACTTCCTTCGAGTGTGTTATTGTAGCACCAATTCACCTTCTCACAAGCAAAATAGGGGAAAGAGAAGAGAGAACATTGCACGTAAAGGCTGCTAGGTAGCAAAATAGGTACAAATCATACCCTGAAAGTGATGCTTGTCTGCTGAGTGGATCTAAGGCAACAAGTTAAGTAGGTCCAAAGTACAAGATACATCACACGTTTCCACACAGTTGTATAATCATAAAGTTAGTTAATAGTGGTGAAAGTCAGAAGTACAGTTTGGGTCAAGCAGCTCCAGCACAGAAATACACTTTTGAAATGACTGACATAATCTTTTTGTACAAAACATCATGGAGAGGAACAAAGAGTAGAGTGAGGACGTATGACTAAACATTTGATAGTGATACTGGAAATGCTCAGATAATGGAAGGTGATCACTGATTCAGATCCTTATTTCTCTCTTTCGTCTGCTCTGTATTGCCTCAGGTAGTCACAATTTGTCATATTGTGACATAATCATGTCCTACTCTAACCTTAGTGAGACACGTTTGCACAGGGCCCATCACACACTGTGGCTAAGGCTTTGACAGACATTTGGATAAGTGATGAACAGGGCTCTGGGTTGTCCATTTCTCCCTGTTTTTCTTATTTTCACCATGTCTGAAGCCAATGCACACTTCAATGCACACTGGGTGTATTTTCTGCTGAAAGAATTGACACATTCCTACGATATTTCAGATACTTTTGAAGACGAAGGTGCAGTTCCCACTGAATTTACCCATGTGCAGAGTGTTGAGCTTGTCCTGCCTCCTCATGCAAACCATCATGGAAACACCTTTGGTGGCCAGGTCATGGCATGGATGGAGACAGTGGCGAGTATTTCAGCAAGGTACTTCCTCCATTACAGGCTCTGCACATGGTTATTAATGGCTGTGACTTTGGTATTAAGAGTTTCACAGGGATTTATTTCATAAAGAAAACAGACCCAGACCTTTGTGACTTTTCTTCCTGCTCACATTGCAGGAGGCCTTTGAGCTATTTATGAGGTACAGGTCCCACAGCCACTGTCAGAGTCAGATATGACCCTTTTACACATGCAGACCCTAAGGCCAGGAGGCTGTGTTATCCTCCTGGGAACCTGCAGAAAGTCAGCATTGGACACAGGAGCAGAAACCTGCCCTGCTTGTGGCTGGTATGGTGTTTTAAAAGCAAAGCTGTCTGTTAAATCAGGATAAAACCAATACCCTGTCAAGTAATGTCCAAAAATGAAGCCTTCTAGAAGTTAATCTGAAGGTTCTTGTGACAGAAGAAAAGTGAGTCAGAGAAAAAAGATTGAAATAAACAGGTTCTGTTTTGTTGGTGTGCACACAGGATGGATGTAAGTCACTTGTCCTCTCAGTCTGAGTCCCACATCCTATGGGTTGCAGCACTTTTAGCACTGTAAAGAGCTCTGACATCACCAGGTAAAAACTACTAAGTACTTTTTATGACACTTCAAGTCATAAAATCATTTAATTCCTCCTCTCCTGGAGTCAGACTGCTGTTTTTCTCCCTTCCCATTCTTGGACACTGCACAAAGCTTCTTTGTAAGCACCACTCAAGGTTCAGTTTGAGTTCTCCTTGCTTACCAAGTGACCTAATTCACTGCAGGGATGTTAGATATGTTTTCGCTTTTTAACTTTAATAATTAAATGGCTTGGCCATTCATTATTCATGTGGTTTTGATTTGTCGCCAGGAGTTGTACTGATAACAACAGATTTTCTGTAGTGGTTGGATAAACAGCTTGTCTTAGTAACATCAGTGCATGGACCTGACCCCAGGGTGCATTTCCACTGCCTTGAAGGAATTGTTGCAGGTTTTTGCCATAATATGACCCAAAATATTTGCCTGCTTTCATCTGATGAATTTTACGTAGAGGGAGTCACATTTAGATTTAAAAAGGGAAGGAAAATATCAGCAAATTGAGTATTGAACAAATTTTGTTTGAGCTAATGAATGTCAAACATGATTTGTCATGGTGAAAATCTCAGGAATAATAGCTACTGTCAGAGTCTGGTTGGAAACAGAGGGTTTGCAGTTTTTTGCTTTAGAGATATCCAGTCTCACTGTGACCCTTTTATGAGGCCTCTCAGAGCTAGACCTGACCTTCCAAGGTGCCAGGTAAGAGGTACTATGGCCACAAACTCTCATGGAGGAATGGAGGAGGAGGAGGAGGAGGAATAACCCTTGCCAAAGACATTTCTAAGGGGATTTTAAAGGTTAGCCACCCTCCCTGTTCCCCGTCCCCAACATCTCTTTTTTGGCTGGACAATACATGAAAATCTTGCAGAAATCCATAAAACCACCTGAATATTAGTAATATTAGTAATATTAGTTGAAACTAATACCTTTTCTTACTTATTTGACTTTCAGTAAAAGCATTCAGGGCATGCTTTTCCATGGAAAACTGAATATTTATGCCAGATTTCTGTTTTGTTCATCTCTTATTTTCAATAATATTGTGTTTGCATCTTTGTAGTGAACATTGTAAATAAAATCAATGTTTAGCATCTTAAATCAGAAGAGCAAGTTATTTTTAATTTCATTAGAAAGTAATTTGAATGTATTAGACTATTAAATAGATGTACCAGCCAATTAATGAGCTACAGATAATTGTGTGCATTTAACAATACTGGTACATTAGTTTTCAAAGTGCAGTTGAGTTAAAAGCTAGGAGTGCTAGAAAACTCTGTGTTTTCAGATTTAAAAACTGCACAATGAGAAATCTATTCTCAGATGTGCACATGGGCTTCTCACTGAGAACAGCATGTTTTTTTCAGAGTCTAAAAATAAATGGCATTATTGTATATTGTTCTCTGTTTGTGTGATGCACAGAGATCCCAGTAGAAAGTGGAGGGCTTTGGCTACATTTAGAACTGATGAGGAAACCTAATTTTTGCCCACTCCAGAGAGCTTGCAAACTGGATCCCATTTACACAAACTGCATTTGGCAACTACAAGTTTTGAGTAGTTTTTTATTCTTGTTTCTTATCATACCAGCAGAAAGCATGCTGGAAAACAAGCAAAAAAAAAAAAAAAGTACAAATATTAAAAAGGATAGACTGACATTGCTTTGCTTGAACACTGTTTCTGGTCCTCAGCTTTTCTGCTCAGGTTTCCTTTAATTGTCCAGGGGCTTTATGATCTGGCATTTTTACGTACTCCCCATGCAGCCATACAGAAATTAATGAAACTCTGAAGTTAGTGATTACTCTGTAGGTAAGGGATTCATGGCCTGGCTCTGGAAGAGGGTAGTATCAAGCCGTGAGAATTAATTGGTGTTTGTAAAGTGTGTTGGAAAGGAAACAGCTTGACATAACTGGCATTATTATGTTTGAACCTCAAATTATGTGCTCTTGGAGCTGAACATGGTCACTGTATTCCAGTGGGGTATGGAGTGAATGAGAGCAATGCAGTGCCCTTCTGGGCCATGCAAACCTCGTGGCTCTCATCGCTTTCCACCCCAAACCCAACAAAGGAGGTTCCTTATCATGACTGTGTGTTCTGATTCCTCTCCTGGTTCCTCTCTCAGCCGCCTCTGTCGTGCACATCCTGTCCTGAAATCAGTCAACACCTTCAAGTTCTGGGGACCATCCTTTGTGGGCGACCGCCTGGTCTTCAATGCAATGGTGAACAACACCTTCCAGAACAGGTGAAGCTCCTCACCCTCTGGTCTCCCTGGACCTCCCCAGCACCATCCTGAGCTGTGTGTTTCAGCTTTCAGCCATCAGGAGGATGTGGATTCCAGAATTAATTATTTTTTCAGCTGGAATGTTGAGGAATGTGTCTATATCTAAAACTGTCTATATATGCCCTTTTTTTCCCATTTGGGTTTGTTTGTGTTTGTTTCTGTTTTTTCTCAGTGGCAGGTTTAAAAAAATTTATTCTCTGACTTCTATTTTAAAGATTTCTCAGAGAATCAGAGAATGATTTGAAACCAAATCTCACTCCTGCAAACACAGACAATAAACATTCCTCTGACACTCAGGGATTTGCAAGGGCTGAGTTGGTCCCACAGCTCTTGATTCCTCAGAAGATTCCAGCTTGTTGCTGGCATCTTCCCATCTTGGTATCTGTTGACAGATCTGTGTTCTGTTTTTTGCTTATTTTTGTCAATGCACTTAGCTACTGCCACCTTTTATTTTATTTCTGAAATGTGCCTGTCCAGACTGAGTAATTTATTTGGTTTGCTACAGAAGGTATTACAGTCAGGCTTCCTGCACACCTGGGTGCACTGCAGTCCTTTTTATCATGTCTCAGGGTTTCTTCTGCACCACTTGCAGCAGTTCAATAATTAATTCAAGCTTCTCTTTCAGTGTGGAGGTTGGTGTCCGTGTCGAGGCTTATAGCTGTGAGGAGTGGGTCGAGGACCAGCCACGGCACATCAACAGTGCATTCCTCATTTTCAGTGCTGTGAATGACAAAGGACCCCTGCCCAGAGTCAGACCCACGACAAAGGTGAGCTCCTCTCACCCTCGGGAGCAGGAGGGATGCAGGTCTGAGGGGCTGTGGTCCAGCCCAGCACCCTGTGTGTGCCCTGCAGCCTTGCTGGGGGAGCAAGGGCTGAGCAGGAAAAGCATCTTCTTGCAGAAGGGAAAACCTCTCAATGAGATGTTTGCCTTTGAGTGAGAGATTTGTCCCTGTTAACTTCAGTCTTCCAACACCAAGAGGTGCAGTGGAGGGGAGTCATCACTAGGAATTCTGTAGGGACAGGGAAGAGGAATCTGCCTTTTGGAGATTTTCCCACCTGTCTGTATGTTTTGTGCAATGTCCACTGACTGTAGATGAAACTCTGCAGTATTCAGTGAATAGTCATTTTTCTAAAGCCTCCACAAAGAGGAGAAATAGCATTAATTAAGAAGAGTGTAGGAATCAAGTCCCATGGTGGGTGGGCTTTCCAGATCCTTTGACGTGGAGATCTCAGCATGAGTCTCCCTGAAAGTGGTTCATGAAGCACTTGAAGCAGTTTGAATACTTTGTGGAATTATTTGCTGTGTTGTCACCTGTCACTGCCCTTCCTGCTCCAGTTACAACAGTCTGAGTGAGCCAGCATGGGCAGAAATGAAATGGTTATTTAACAGCAAGGAATCTTATAATTTATAGGATGGCAACTGGACAAATAAATCAAGGTCTCCTATGTACTGAGGCAGTAAGGTTCACTACTGCACATTCCAGGCTGTTCCAAGAGGAAAAACTGACTTTAAAGAATAGAATTTTTCCGTTCTTCCTTCGTGCTTTGGACACCAGATGATGATGAATTGGATTAATAGTTTATTTGGTGGGTGGCACATTTAGGAAGAGTAGAATGTGTGTGGTTCACTGCCCAGCTGCCACTGGTTTGGGACCAAAAAGCACTAGGAGGAGGCAACTGTGATACAACTCTTTTATCACACTGTTTTTTCAAATTCAAGGGAATATTGCCAAGGCAAAAATAAACCACTGACTTGGGATGATCTGGGGAAAGGTGAGGTACAGAGTACAGGGGTTTATTTGCTTGTATTACTTCTCTGGCATTTGTTCATCTGTAATAAATAATTTTTAGTTCTGTTTTTTAAGGCTTTATTCTAAAATAGTCAGATGTGTCACTGAGTGGTTTGCTTTTGGTGCAGGATGGTGTGAGGAGATACCATGGGGCCATTGCCAGAAGGAGGATTCGACTCGCCAGGTATAGCTGGGTTACAGGGAGGACTTGATTTGAAAACTTAATTTTATAATGTATCCTGTAAAAAAACCCTGATTATTTGTTAAGTCATCAATGTCTCCTTAAAATATATATATATGCCTGTTATATGGTTTAAATTTCCAAATAATTAAATTTCAGTTTTGTACTGAAATTATTAGAGGCTACTTCTCTCAAAATTACTTTGCCCCACAGGTTATTTTGTTTCTCCATCTTTCTTTGCATCCAAAAATTGATAAAAAACCTGTATTTAGAAGACTCTCAAGCCTATAGAAAGTGATAGCATACATGGAAATGAGTGTAAAGAATCAATTTATGCTATTATTTCTCTTTTTAATTGTGTTTTAGAAAATGCATGCTGTCTGGTAAAGGAGAAAAACCCTCTCAGCCCTGGGAGAGAAGCACCCAGGTAATCTGTAGGTGCATAAAAAGGTTTGTTACACTTTTCTGGGTGTGTAAAACATTGCACAGGCTGTTTCAGTTCTCCAGGTGGACATCCTGTACTGCATTATGATAGTCATCAGGAATGGATAAATGTGGAAAATGGTGGGAGTTTTCCTCTAAAGAAAGAGAGTAGATGCTTTACTATTGATTTAAGAGTAAGTTTAATAGAAAAGATAAAAGAATGTCTTTAAGACAGGCACATTTAACAAGTGGTCTCTTATGCAGGTGAGCTGGAAGGTCTCCTGCAGATTTATATCTCTATTAGAAAAGCTGAATTCTCCTGTAGAGGAATTAATTTGTGGTTTTGCTGTTCCCCTTATTCCAGCCACTCAATTTCTAGAAAAACTGTTGTAAGGAAAGCTTCTAGTGAATGCTAAAACTGGGGGGAGAGCTACCAACAGAGAGATAAACAGTGGAATAGCACAGATTTTGTTTCTGCGGGAAAGAGAGGTGAAATCACGTGTTCATTCCCAGGTGCTCTGCACCAGGGAACACGTATTTCTGGTTTACACTTGTTGGGCCATAGGCTATGCCTGTGTCATGCAGGGAATACTGATGAACTTGAATTTAGGTGGACTTAGAGACAACTTTTCAGTGTCCAGTTTTTGTGGCTAAATTTTCATTGCATTTAGGATCTCAGTGGCTCACGGAAATTTTCATTAATCTAGTTCCATTACATGAAAAAATAAGTAGTTGATAATTATAATGCAGGAAGTGATTTGCTGTTAACAGAGGCATCTCCACTGTGTGAGGCAGCATTTTTCTTTTTCTGAAAAACAATGAATGTAAACATGCAAAAAAGGATAAAAATGGCTTACCTAAGATTTATTTACTATGAAATTAGAGCCTGTCATTAAAGACTCTAAGGCTGTATGCTTTTATATGGTGGTTAAATGAGAACTCCATCCAGTGTAGCCAAGCATAAATAATGGATATATTTGCACTTTCCCTGCTTTGAGCCTGCTGTGCAAAGCAATTGCCAAGATGGACCACAGCTTGATAGCAAAGAAGAGGTTAATTTTCTGGTAGATTCTAATTACTTAGGAGGAAGATGGACAAAGCCATTAATTTAGTGGTCTGAGAGGTAGCCTGTATCATCTCCCTAATGGTCACAGTTTTTCTGCACTGCTTTATAACTGGAGAAGCTGAAAGTATTGTTTTGTTGTTCTTTAATTAAAGTTGCTTTGCCAACAGGCATGTGTGCACATAATCTACCCACTGGAAGTGTTTAATGCAGAAACTACTGGGCTGTGTTTTCACTTATAAGGAAAGCAAACTTTTGTCTGCAGTTGAGTGGAAACAGGAGGAAAAAGAGAATCTCATTTCTGAGGCATTTAGTGAAATGTGCTTTTACTCCTTCATTTTCAGACATGCATCTTGTGTTTCAGGCATATTTGAGTTACAGCAATGTAGCAGCACTGGCACAGCTGGCAGCAAAACCAGGATGGGAAATAACCAGGACCCTGGGTGATGTAAGTGCATCATTGTGGGGTACCTGCACAGCCACCTCAGCTCTGCTCCACCACAACAGCTGGGCGAGGAAAAGCAATGTTTTACTACACATATGTTTGTAATACACCACCTTCACCAGCTCTGCAGAGTTCTCTGAGTAGCTGGGCATCCTCTTGTGGTAGTTCCAAGGGGACACTGCCAGTCAGAGAACAATTTATACACCATATTTTTCCATCTGTCTTCTCAAAAGGCCATTCGAGGCTTTTTTTATTCATGTTTTTCCTTTCACATATTTTTCTTCTGGCCCTTTTTCTATTAAAAGGTTACAAAAGTCTGTAAGCAAACCATCTCTCTTTTCACCTATGAGTGGTATGAACTCAAGATCAGCAAGGAAACTTGTGTAAGCCTGTTCTAATAGAGGAATATGCTGTTAATAAAACCACTAGCAAGACAGTTCAGGTGGAAAAACCTGGTGTTAACCCAGCTGCAGTTTGTGTTTCCCAAACCATCGACAGAAATCAGGTGCCTGTTAGGGCTGGGTTTCTGAAATAAGTTCAGTGACTGGCAGATCAATTTAAGATCATGTCAATCCAGAGGTGTTTGGGGGCAAGAAGAGGCTGTTGTGGTGTTTTAGTCTGGTATCCTGCACATCACAGGCCACGAAACTGTGCTTAGAGATGCTCTCATTTGGTCAATAAGTGACTTGAGTGAGAGCAGATACAAATCACAAGGAATTCTAGAGATGATAAATCTGCCAGTTCCACATGTAGGTTGTTGCAATCAAAGAAATCAACAGCAATGACAAAGCTCATGAATTTTGTATCACTTAGAAATGAAAATGTGTGAAAACTCTCTAGGATTTGAGATGCAATTTCTCACACCAATTTGGAAATGAAATCCCCTAATTCTAAGCACTCTCTTGTACCCATCTGGTTCCACCATACAGGTTTGTGTAATTTGTGCCAAACCCTTCTTTTGTGTGTGCATGGTTATGTACAGGTTGTTCCTTTTGAATTCTCAGTATTAGGACTTAGGCCTATGACTAGAAACAGACACAAAATCATCAAGACAAGATACTACAAGTGTGGGACAAGAGAGGCAAAACAATGTGTTGAAAGAGTTTTTCAGGATATCATTGACTCTGTATGCCTTGCTTTACAGAAAAGGAAAACATAGTGGGTATTTTGGGAAGAGTCACATTAGGGGAAGGGGGAATAGGCCAAGGTGTGGCTGATTTGCATGAGCAAAGGCATCTGGAATTTCATAGGCACTCCTGAGAAAGTCTGCTGAAGTCCGAAATGTGTGACATGTATAAATCTTAAAATATTAATTGCGATGATTCCTTGGGTTTAATATGTGCTCACTTTTTTTTTTTTTCAGATAAAAATATGGACTCTTGAGGAGGGTGACGTGTTGTCTTTCAAGGTTGAAATGCAAGTGAAGGTTCCATCCCCCCTGGCTTTCTCCCTTCTGTCCGACTTCACCTTGCGCCAAGAATGGGACAAACATTTCCAGTAAGGACTTGCCTTTCTTTCTTCAAGGCTTTGAAGAACAAATAACCTTTTCTGGTACAAATATTTCTTGAGGTGTTGGCACTTTTCTACCCAGTTAAGAAGAAACTGTTGTAGGAGGTTGACATCAAAGATTCATTAGTCAAAGTGTGGATTTGGGTTTTTGACCTTAAAAGTTAAATTTGGCTTTTGCTTAGTCTGATTCTGGATTATGGGAGCCTCAGACTGTCAAAAGAGAGGGATGGGACAGAGCTTATCCTTTTCTAAAATGAACACAATTCAATGCCTAGACATATGTATGTTAAAAGTGGCCAAAAAAATCAAAACAAAAGTAAAAACAACATACAAAAAAATCCCAAAAACTTACAAGTAAGAACTTCAAATTGCACACAGTTTGAGGTAAATATACTGTGTATTGTGTCTGTAAAGGTTAAGGAAAACTATATTCTCTCACTTTTGTGTTGTTTGGGACACATGCTCAGCTTCACTGTACAGTCAAAGTGAAAAATCAAGAAATGAGATTCTTCAAAATACATATTTTCAGGGGAAAAAAAAATCTTTTAAAGTGTATCTGAACAGAAGTAAGTTTTTGAATTCTTGTAAAAGGTGTGTGAGTATTTCTATTTACCTTACTTGGTGTAGAATAATGATTAGAGACAGTTCAATTAATATGATGCTAATTGGATTTGATGAATATTCTCTTAAAGGAGAACCATGTTCAGCTAAATATTCAATCCTGAAAGATTTTTACAGGAAGCTAAAAGTGAAAGGTTAGGGATACTTGAAAAATCACAGTATTTACTGATGTTATGGCTTGTAACCAGTGAAATCTGAAGAAATGCTCTGTTGATGAGGTGGTGCAGGAAACCTCAGTCTTTCACTCTGTGTTCCTCTCTCTCCTTTGCTGCCTGAACGTGAAAATCAAAGGTTTTGGTGTCAGGATGGGACACGTTTGGGCTGATGCTGCTGCACACATCAGGTCCTGCATGTGTGTGCCAAATGTGTTTGCAGGACTTGCGAGGTCCTACAAGCTGAGAGTGAAGAGGAGAGAATATATTATGTGAGGTGTCCCCCCAGAAGGGGCCACAAGCCCAGGGACTTCGTGATCCTTGTGTCCCAGAGGCAGCCCTGCAAGCCAAGGTGAGTTGGGCTGTCCTGCCCCACTGTCACCACCCTGGGCACACAGTCTGGGTTCCTATTGACCCCCTCCTGTCACCGGGTGGGAGACAAAGGTGTTATTTTTTGAGAGGCTGGAGTAGTGTGTTGATGCCTGTTTGTACAACCAGATTAGTTTTGTGATGTGGAGGTGCAGTGAAATAAATCCAGACCACCCTGAATCTGCAGCAAAGCCCAGTATTGCTTCTTCCTTGGGAGTGGCCTGAATTCCTGGGGAAATTGGAAAAATATCACATCCCAGAAGGCCTGTCAGTGAGCTGAGGCCCCAAACTGGGAGTTTATCTGACTTGTTTGCAGTGACTTTTTAATCCTATTCAACATGGTTCTGGAGGTCTTCTTATTCAGGGAAGACCTTGAAACATCACATATTTATTGTATCTGTAAATTTTGCCAAGTCCCTTGATCAGTTTAACATACACTGCCTTTTTTTATTATTATTAATATTATTTTAATTTTTATGATATTTCCTTTTGCTCTTGCATAATGAAACACAGCTAAATGGGACCATTTGATGTAGCAATTTCTTATATTCAGTAATTCTTCAAGTTAACAGAAAAAGGCAGTGTTCTGTACTGTGCCTGCTTTTCCCCCCACATAAGGGGATTGAATGAATTTCAGTACCTTTGCTGGGGCTTCTTGGCAAGGGCTGTTCCCTGGTTCTGTAACCACGGGTTGTGGTGTTGGTCAGTCAATAATCTAGACATTCCCAGTTTTGGGGTAGAAACTGAGACATTTATTGATCACTTGTGTTACAATATACAGAACTGAGGAGCAGGGTATGTTAATGAGGAGGTAGGACATGTTAATGAGAGGGTGAGTTAATTAGGGCTTGAGAAATGCAGTCACTGTATTTCATCATGGGGTAAGCATTTCTTCATGCCAGGACCACCTGGAGAGGGGAAACAAAGCA
>JAWMRD010000085.1:8444042-8461603 GCA_035584875.1 Syndactyla subalaris | reverse complement strand
TCCTATTCCTATTCCTATTCCTATTCCTATTCTATTCTATTCTATTCTATTCTATTCTATTCTATTCTATTCTATTCCTTATTCTTATTCTATTCTATTCTATTCTGTTCTGTTCTGTTCTGTTCTGTTCTGTTCTATTCTATTCTATTTCTATTCTGTTCCGTTCCATTCTATATTCTATATTCTATATTCTATATTCTATATTCTATATTCTATATCCTATATTCTATATTCTATATTCTATATTCTATATTTTATTCTATTCTATATATAAAGAATATTACATATTCTTCAGTAATTATCCTTAGTACTTGTGTCTCCTCGGGGAAATCGCCGGATTTTGCCGTTTTTCCACTTTTTGAGCCCACTAGAGGGGGATGTGCACAAAGCGTATTCCAAACTGCATCCCTGCCACTCAGAACGAGCACGGATTTAAGAAGAATTAACACTGAATGCCGATGAAAACAATTAATGAGCGCCGTTTAAGAGCCACCTTTAGGGGAATAAAACCAGGAAAAACGCCCAGTATTTCATTTTAAAATTAAAAGTATCTTGTTTGCTGGGGTAGTTACAGCTCAGCCACAGCATGAGGCCCCAGTTATTCCTGCAGCTTACTTTGCTCTCTGCTCTGCTGAAGTGCAAAATGTGTTGTCTGCTCTTTTCCAGGCTGGAATTTTATGTGTGTGTGTGCCTGGGCAGCATCAAGTGCCCTGAGGATCCCCATCCAGGTTTATAGGCAGGGGAAAAGGGTGTTTAATATAATACCTTTCAGCCAAATCAGCAAGACAGTGTTCCTCCCCAAAATCACTTAAATTTGAGAGTGACCACACCTGTTTAAATTTGCACTGGTTTAGGTTTGTTCTATTTTGACATTCCAGTTTGACACTGGGAGCTCACCTGTACCTGGGCACCAGGTGAGAAATGAGCAAGTCAGCAGCCAGGTAAATAATTGTAACTTTTTTTTTCATTTTTCTCTCCGTATATTCCTAAGAAAAAGGAAACTGTCTGTCCACAGCGTAGTTCCTAATCCTCGAAGCCAGAAAGGGAGGTTTGCCTGCTGAAGAGGTCCCAGAGGCTTTGGCTGTGCACACACACAGGTGATGCCACCTTTGTTCACTCTTTTTTGCCTCTGTGGTTTGGATATTTAATGCTACCTGCCAGAGCATCAGGATGACATTTTTGTGGCTGCTTTAATTTTCATTTGAGGGAGAGAAGGTGAAAATAAAGCCTGTTTCCTCTTACATTCTTTTATGTCTGCAATATTCTGAGGGTTCACTCTGGTTTATTCACCGTAAGATGAACAGATTACTCAGCTTTATTTCTTCACTTTCTTGCCAGGGTTAAAGGAATACCTATGCTGTATTCAATCTTAAATATTTATGGGTTTAATTGCTACAACCAAGGCAGCATCTCCTTCAGTAACCCTGCTCAGCTGACCCTCACTGGATGTTATTTCCTCCAGGCTGTGTTGCTCGTGGCTCTGATTCTTTCAGGATATTTAATAAGTGCCTAAATATGCTCCTCAGTCAACTTTTCTTGCTGGATCAACTCACTTTTTAAAAGTTTGTATTTAGGCAAGGCCTTAAGTGCCTGGATGAGCTGAAGCCTTTGGAGGTTAAAGCCTGTTTTAGGTCAGTTGTTTTGTTTGGTTGGTTTACACTGGAAAGCTGCTGTTTGTTATTTCTGTACCAAAACTAAACTCTGAGAACCATGGCTCAAGTAGGAATATTAGACACACACTGTCAGGGTATCACAAGATTTTTCCCTGCTGTTATTTTCATGTCTGCCTGTTAAGGAAACATTATTTTTGCATAGGATAACCTAATTTTTGATTTTTCAGAAACACACAGTGTATGACTTTAAGCTTAAATTGCACAGCGCTGCATTTAAACCAGTATTTTTGTATCACAGTGTTTTAATTTCTAGCACTGAAGATATGAAAAAATGAAGAAAGGAAAAATGCATTATCCTCGATTGTTTGGCCTCTTCTGTAGTATTGGCTGTAATTTGAATAAAGCTGCTGCATTTCACAGAGAAAAGGAAAAACAGGTTGAAGCTGCAGGCAGAACCAAACAGAGGTACAGAGTCCTTGGGCAGAGTAAACAGCATGAGGGAGTGCTCAAATCTGTGAAGTTCTACTCATTTCTCGTATTCAAGAAAAGTACAAATCCCTCATTCCTAGAAAGAAACAAAAGTAAAAATTCCAGTGGCCCAAGCAGTTATTGCCAAGTACCAGCCTAAGGACCAGTAGTTTTAAAACCCAAATTCTGATTCAGGGAGCAGGGCCACAAAACTGGAAGAAGACACTTCCATAAAGGCATAGGCAGAAAACTTACAGACAGCATTTTCAGCCAAGAATATGCATAAAATGAGTTAAAATTAATGACATACTTTATCAACCTTTTTCCCCTTTTGGGTCCACCTCAAAGTAGTCAGATGAATAAAATATTTTTGTTACTCTTTTTTACTGAGAGGCTTAGTATTGTGATATATAATTGATATTTTCTCACTAAACACCTAATCTTCTTCTATAATAATTCATACTGAGTTAATTAAAAATGTTATTTCACTCAGCAGCAATATCCTGTGCAGTAGGTGTTGTGCCCTTTGGAAGACTTGGCTTGATAGGGCTTCTGTACCATATATAGTGCTTTGGTGTGTGCCACAAATGTTTCTGCAGGCAAAAGAAATTACTGTTTCAGTCTTTAATCTTTTAATTAAGCTGAAAGAAAACTGTGTGAGGCTTTGAATGAAGGTTCAGAGTCTGTCTAGTCAGTTTTTGTTAGGACAGTGAATGATTTCGGGTATGAAGTGTCACAAGTGAAATCAATTACAACTGTTGTCACTACAGACTTCAGAGTGGTTTGGGTCAAAGGGACCTTAAAGATCATCTCATTCCCACCCCTGCCATGGGCAGGGACACCTTCCACCAGCCCAGGGTGCTCCAAGCCCCGTCCAACCTGGCCTTGGACTTTTCCAGGGATGGGGCAACCACAGCTTCTCTGGGCACCCTGTGCCAGGGTCTGCCCACCCTCCCAGCCACCAATTCCTTCCCAATATCCCATCTGCAGTGCCCACTTTTTCTTGTCCTGTAATGGCAAATTCCTGTCCAGTTCTCGCCCTGCATGAACTGCCTGATGGAGCACAGGTGGGCTTTGATGGATTTGGGCTCCTGTTGAGCATGACCTGAGAGATCATTTCTGCTGATCCCTGGTTGCTTCATCAAGATTACAGAAGTGCCTGAGGCATGGCATATATCTCTTCTTGAAGCATTTAATCAAATAAATTGCGGAGATAGAGAATCAGTGTCCATCAGGGAAGAGTTTTATTGACAGAAAGGGGTCTCATCAGTGCAATACTGGCAGCAAGGGGAAAATAAACGTGAGAGGGCAAGAAGGAACATTGTATGTCAAGGGTTAGTGCAACAACCCAGCTTTTGAACCCTTAACATCTTCTTATTGATTGATTATCTGTATGATTCTCTTCCTTTGTTTGGACAGACAGATTTTCAGGTGGTTCATTTCCTGCTGCAGCCATTCAGCTGACCATATCCTCTGGGAACAGCACAGCTGGCTTTAGGGTGTCCTTGAAGGCTCACAGACCCCACAGACCTTGGGAACAGACCCCACCAGCTCCCCACACCCTCCAGGCTCATCTTGGCTTGGAGGTGAATGTGGTCCAGGCAAAGAGCCAACTGAGGAGCACAGTGATGGAGTAGGGCTTAGTGAAGATGTCCTGTTTAGAGGTAGTGGGTATGTCCCTGCCCAAATCTGATGTAAAACATTAAATAGTGACATGGAATGAAAAATGAAAATACACTGTTTGTATTAAACAGCTGAGTTACTCTTTCTGTCAGTGTAAAGGCCATGGAGAGAAAGATCTCAAAAGTGGAAAATGTAGGTGAGAAATAACAAGCCTTTGCAATATAATCCATGTGAGGAAGAGTGTTTTGATTGTGAAGGACACCTCTGGAAGACAACAACACAGAGAAGGCCACAGTTTTGGCATAGAACAGAGTAAGTTCTACCAGGGTGTCTGTCCATATTTTGTGCAGACTTACAATTCCCTGTCTAGTCAGAGTGCAGGATGACCAGGGAATTTCTCTGGCTGTATTTACTCACCTGCAGGCATTTTGCAGTAATTGATGCAGCCAGGAATCACAGATTTATGTAGGCTGGAGGTTCTATCCCAACACACCCTACCCTTCCCACCCAACCCCAATGCATGGCCAACATAGATCAGGTTACTTAGAACCTTGTTCTGTGAGTTCTGAGTATCTCCAGGTCTGTGCCAACATTTGACCACCCTGGCAGTCCAAAAGGTCTTCCTGGCTCCTAATTGGAATTCACAGTGTCCCAGCAGGTGTCTGGTCACTCCTGTCCTGTCACTCTCCACCTCCAAGGGGAGCCTTGAACTTGGCTTTTCCACACCCTCTGATACAGAGACTTTCTTTCCCCACAGTGAAGGACTTTTCCTCTGCCTCTGTCGGACTCCCTGAGATTTCCACCAGCCCATTTCTGCAGTGGAATGCCCTCTGAGGAGCAGCCCTGCTCTCCAGCTGTGCAGCTGCTCCCTTTTGTTGAGCACCAGCAGTGCTCACAGGCTCACTGTGTGATGCACCTCATCATCCAGGTTGTTATTAAAGGCACTATCAGCTCCAATACCAGCCCCTCAGGAATGCTGTTAGCAAATAGCTGTCAGCTGGATGTCCTGCTGCTGCCCATCAGCAGTTTGCAAGTCAGCAGGAGAAAAGCAAGTAGAGGCTAAAACCAGCACATTTGGCCCACAGTTGGATTTTGTGTTGAGCTGAGATTCTTGGAGAGTTAACAGTGAAGTCTTTCCAGTTTGACTTGTTTGTGTTCTATGTAAAATCAGCAGAAGTCTCTTTCCTTCCCTTGGAATTACTGTTATAAACCACTACTTGGAAAGCCAGCATCAAAATGTAAGGGGATGGGCCCAGCATAGATGAGGAAGAGCCAGCAGGCACATGGAGGCTCCAGCCCGCTTTGCACTCTCCTTGCTGATTATCAAGAGCTGCTGATTCACCATCCAGCTCCCAATTAACTCCCAATTGTGATGCTTAAAGTTGGTAACCAGTTATGGCCCAGCTATCCAGCCCCAGCTCTGCAGATATGACTCACTGAGAGACCTTCCTGAGAACTGCTGCTCTGAATGGGGTGGCTCTGAAACACTGAGTGTGTTTCAATATGCAAAAAATAAGCAATCAAAGGGACTGTCAGCATCTGCTGGTTTTTCCTCTCCTCAGAGCTGCTCCACACGTGGACTCGTGATGAGCAGGGAGATGTGTCAGCACATCCTCAGGCGCCTTGAGGAGTGAGAGCCCAGCCAGGTCCCTGGTCCCTGAACCTGAAAACAGGGAACAGGCCATGCTGGACAGGTTTATCTGGGTTGCTGGATGTCAGCAAACTGATCTCCCTGCTGGTTTTTGGGTTGCAGCCCAAAGCCACAGGACAGAAATGCATAGGATGTACAGGAGACATTGTAAATATGGTCCTAAGTGTAAGTGCAGCACAGAACTAGAGACTTCTGCTTTTTGCACTACTGGAGTAGAACCTTTCTGATCACCAGCCAAGACAGAAAGGGAAGCAGCCCCCAAAGGGAGTGTGCTAGGGTGGTTGTATGGGTGCAGCCCCACAAAGCTGCACAAAGACCACTTTCAGCCAGTGCTGCCAGGATTGAGGAGACATCAGGTATCAGGCAGTGTTTTATTACACAATGTATTTATACAGAGATGTACAGAGGTGCCTGCCCATGAGAATGGCAGCCACGTTTGTCATCAGTTGCCACCACCAGCAGCAACTTCATTTCCTGACAAACTGAGGCAGGGGGGGTGGCACCCTGATGTCTTGACCTCTTTCGAGTTTCTTCTCGCAGTCAACGAGGTAATTGACCCCGTCGATGACAATCTGGACCAGCTCCACCTACAAAAGCAAGGAGAAAATAGTCGTAACAGAAGCCTTAGCTCATCTGTTAATGAGCAATAGGAAATTGGCTTGTACAGCAATAACAGCAGGTGAAGCTGTAGGTGAGGAGAGTCAGGGCATGGTGACCACACACCCTCTGGCACAGGGAGGATGGATCCTGCAGAGCCACAGTAATTCCTTTCTCCTGTTTACCCCAAGTTTGGGCCACCAGAAACTAACTTTCAGTTAAGTCCCTGAAGTTATTTCCACCAAACCCAGCCCCCACTGGGACAGGGCAACCAGAGAAAAAAGCCCTCATATAAAGTGTTTAGAGCTGTTTCAAGGGTTCAGGGTCCTGGCCGGGTGTTTGCTGGGGAGGGATGCCTGGCACACTGTGTTCCCACACTCCACGGAGGAGGATGAGGACACAGCCCAGCTGTGCTGTGTGTCCTCAGCATCACCTGGCAGCTCTTGCTGAAGCTCTGAGGTCCCTTGCTGGGTTCTGCCCAACAAGCCCACAACGCTCTGTGCCTGCAGGGACATTCACAGAGGCACAGGAATGAGTTGGCAGGGATGTTGGTGCAAGGAGAGGGAGGCAGAGGCTCATTGTCCTGGTTCCCTCTGGCCCTGAGTGCACAGGCTTGGTGTTTCTCATGTGGCTGTGACGGGGAGGATGTCAGAATTACCATGGCCCTTTAGGCTCATCAATCCAGAGCTGTGTCCTTCCCCATGGATGTCCTTCCCCCACAGATGTCCTTCCCCTGGAGATGACCCTGGCCCTACTGGGAACAGTGTCCTCCCCACTCTGCCGGGTGCAGCACCCACACCTCTGGAGCAGAGCACTCATCCTGAACTCACACTGGCTCTGCACCATGAAGCACTCCTTGTTTTTAGCTCCTGATTTACACTGGCAGGGGTGGGATTAGCTCCAGGCCCAGAGCAGCACCAAAATCTGCAATTCTGTGTGTTGAGGTGGTGGTGTCTTTGTAACCTGTTCCAAAATTGCTGCAGAATACCAGCTGCCCATCCCCATCAGAGCTCCTGCACAGGCTGTGACATGTGAGGACCACAGGCCCTGTGGCATCATGAGCCAGCAAGCTGTAGCACTGATATTTCTTAATCTTCATGAAATGGTTCATCAACAACCTCTAATGACTGGCTTGTTGAAAGAGAGTGCAAGGACTAAAATCCCATTGTCTCTTTATTGTGACAGAAGTTGATTTTCAAGGGATTTGTTTCTACTATAAAGTATTTCAGCAGCTTAGCACTTTATTTTATTGTCTTTTACAGACCAGCTGTTTGGGGAAATCAGAGGTCTGAATTTGCAGCCTCCAGGAGAAAACAAATTTCATATTAAGTTTGCATTGACCAGTAACTGAAACATAGCAAAAATACAAACAATTCTGTCTTGCACCTTTGGGAACATAATCCAGTTCTGCAAATGCACTTACTGCATAATGGAATTTATTTTATTATGTACTGAAAAAATATAATAAAACATTTCTATCCCTTTGAGTATGTCTTGTCTTATTTAGATTTCAGAATCTTCAGGGTAGGGATTGTATCTTATCTGTTGGCTTAATCCTTTGGATCCTTGCTGTAGGAGGCATCACTGACTTCAGTGGAAATCTTCATATAGGCAAAAATTTGTAGGCTTAGGCTGTCAGTCAGTAGGCCTCAATAAAGCCACATAATCCTTTTGTATTATTGATGTTATTTAATATAAAGCACACATGATGATGTTTCAGGTATTAATAGATGTCCTTGTCACAGACTGTTTTTGCAAATAACATGGCTTAATAGTATTTCACTCTTATTTGTTTAGTTTGCTGCTACTTGTTTTGCTCTAGACCCAAAGGAACATAGATGCCTGTATCAAACTTCAAAATTTAAAGTTTCCACATCTTTCTTGGTGGCTGTGGAGACATCAGGGGCACCTCTGAACAATAAAGCACAGGATACCTGACTGGGGTCTCTGCAGGCTCTGGCTGGCTGTGGACTGAGCTGAGTCTCATGGTAACCAGGTGCTTTGTACCTGGCCTTTATTTCTGCTATGAAATCCCACCCAGAACAACCCCAGAACTGAACTGCACCCACATCCCAGCTGCCACAGCCCCTTGTGAGGGTCTGGCTTGGAGTTGGTGGGGGAGGCTGCAGCTCTCTGACATGGCTGGTTCTGCCCATCCTCCTTAGCTTTGCTCTTAGGAGCTGTTCTGCTCTATAAAATACTGGAACACGGAGCTGGAATGAGGTGTGGGACCCGAGGCTCCCAGGAGGGCAGCAGCACTAGCCTGCAGGGCTGTTTCCACTCTCTGGCACAACAAATTCTCACTCAGACTGCAATGGCTTCAAAGCAAATGTCTGAGACAACCCATCTCACCATGGTCTGTAGCCCAACAGGGAGGGCTCAGGGCAGGCAGTTAACTCTTCACCCTGGTTTAAACCTAGCTCTCATTTGAACCCCTCTCTCCTCTGTCCTCCACACTCAGAACCACACAGGACATGTGAAGAGGGCACCTACTCCTCAGTTACTGAGGACTGAAAGCCTTGTCCTGGTCTGTAACCATGGAGGAAGTGCATGGCTCAATAGTAAAAGGAACACAATGCCCCAAACCAAGTCCTGCTTTAGTGCCTGATTCTCTGGGTGGGTTAAGACTCCATCCCTGCTTCTTTCCAGCACCTCCACACCCTCACAGAGGTCCTCAGTCCATGGTGCAAGTCACGTTGTGCGACTTGCTCAGGGTTGGCTTCTTTCATTGCCATAAGAGGAGTATTTATCAAGCCCTTCATGCACATTAATAGTTTTTCTTTCAATAAGCATTTCCCCTGGACCAGATTCACCAGGAGTAAAAATTGCTGTGGATCCACTGAGGTCAGCAGAGCAAACTCAGCCAGAGGGAAACTGACTCATGACAGCACAAATTTGAGATAAAAAGTAAGGGGGAAAAATAGGAAAAAATAGAAAAAAAGCCCACCAAAAAAGTTGCGGTTACCTCAGAGCGGCCGAGGCGGTCCAGGTTGGAGATATCATACACATCAGCCACGGCTGCCGTGTCCACCCCGCCAGTGCCACGCTTCTGGAGGCGCAGGTTCTCCAGGATTTTGGGGAACCTGGGGTCCTGTCAGAGCAAACAGGTGTCAGCTCTCTGTGATCCCTGGGTGAGCAGAGCAGAGTTCCCTCAGCCCTGGGATTACAGCCCGTCCTGGCAGCTTCCAGCCAAGCGCAGTGATTTCCATAACGAAGGCAATAATTTGCAGAATTAAAGCGTGCCCAATTAGTTGTGCATTACACGCTTCCTGCTAATGTGCAGTCGCCTTGAGCTGTCATTTTTCATTTGCCCCTTTATAAGTCAGAAGAGCTGAGCTGTGTCACTGGGGTCCCACCTGAGTCACGTACCTTGCTCAGCTTGGGCAGCTTCACGTGGACTCCGGCTCGCAGCCCAGTGCCCAGGTTGGAGGGGCAGGTCAGCACGTACCCCAGGCGCTCGTTCCACATGAACTCCCACCCGCGCTCCTTAATTAGTCTTTCCACCTGTGGGGGCAAGGCAAAAGGAAAACAAAAAGGGCAACATGCAAATGTCTCGTTTTAGTATGTCTGCTGGTAGCTGGGGTTGTTCCCACCGCGTGTTTATGCTGGTGATGAGCTGCACTGTCACCAGTGCAGTGGCAGGAGGTTACACCTGGGTGCAATCTGGTTTAGGTGTGACACAAGTGTGCAGGTATTTCTGCATCATTTTCTCATGACCACTACCTTGCAGACCCTTTGTCACTTCATCACAAACCCCCCTGTCCTGGTGCTCTTGTAAAGCCTTAGCCTGTGAAGCCATGCCTTCATTTAAGAATTGTGGCTTTTGCAACTTGTTTTTAATTTGGTGATTTTGGAGCAAGTTTGCAGCTTACAATCTATCTCAAAGGACTCAAGCACTTTGAAGCAAACAAGAGGCTGAACCTGAGTTTTGTGTAATTTTCAAAGTAATGCCTTGAATCCTGAGCGAGGACATTGTCCTCTAATGCCCAGTATTAACAGCCACACTTATAAGGAAACAGCACAGCTTGTATATAATGCTTTTCATTAGTAGGTATGACCAGATTACACAGAAGAACACAATAATTGTCTGCAGGAAAATCACAAGGATCTATTGACCTTTGAATAGGCTGGTACTCTGTGCACTCATCTGCTCCTCCCAGGCTTTCTTGTGCAATTCAAATGCTATTTCAGTTCAGTTCTCCTCTCCTCTTGAGCAGAACTGGATACGTCAATCAGCTTGTCCTCACAAGACTTCTGCAAATAGAGCTGAATACTTCAGGTGTGCCCAGGGAACCAGCCGGGTCTCAGCTACCTCCCTGATGGCAAAGGAGCATCCATCATGGGACTTTGTTTTCCTGTGTCCCAAAGCCCTCTCCACACTCAAACTTCCCTGTGGGTGCTCTGAGCTCCTCTGCTTCCACAGTGAGGAGTCTGCAGTCCCTGCTGTCCCTACTTGGCCCTGCTTCTTCTGGCTGAGAGCTGTGAAGTGATGAAGAAGAGATGCACAGCTGTACTAGTCCATGGCAGGGCCTTGGAAATAATTTGTCATTAATGTCCTTTTGAACTCAAACCATTTCAGAGTTCCATGATATTGTCTGTGGGACAGAGTAAAGTCCTCTTTCTCTGTTAGATCAGCTCTTTCTGTGCAGTTCACAGGACTGCACTGGGACCAGAGACAACCTGAGTCATACCTGGACCGTCTGGACAAAACTGTTGTAAACCACACACCATCTCTTGAAGCCTTTTTTATCACTGTGAATAGCTAGACCAGAATAAAATCTAGGATACTGGGCTATCAGTTCTAAGTATTATAGTCACACAGCCCCATATTTCCCCCAAAGTGGTCATGGTCCCTAAGCCCTGGGTCCTGTGACAACCTCAGCAGCCTCCACTTGGCTCCCAGTGTCAGGAATGAGAACCAGAAGGCTGGGCCAAATAGATTCTTCATGCAAGCAAATCAAACAATCTGGGTAAAATGCTTGACTTGTGAGTTCCCAGAGTCCACAGTCCCAAAGTGGCCAAAAAAGGACATATTTATTTGTTTTTCCCTACAGCTCAGTTACCAATTTGCCCACGTTGCCTGCTTTAGATGCTTTAGTGTGGATTGCTGTGTGGAGTGGTGTTACTTCATTTTGCTGCTCCCTGAGATGGCAGCTCAGTGTGAACCACAGTAAGCAGTGCTGACCTTCATAAACAAACAGAATAATAAACTCACTGAGATACTACCTCTTTTAAACCACGGCAGAATCTCTCAAACACCCTCTTCATGTTGCCACCCTTCTCCATGGAGATCACCCTGGTGTGGTCCTCTTCATTAATCCAGATGAGAAACGTCTTCTCATTGTTATGCCTGGTTGAGAGATGGGAAAAATAATAAAAAAAAAAAGAGTGTCTTTAGAAAGGCCAGCCCTGAAAAAGAGCTCTCAGTGTCCTTGCTTTTATCTCAGTCTTTCAGTGCAGCAGAGATGTAAGTGTGGAGAAATAACCTGTTTCTGTGTGGTGAGGGATTTAAGCTGATTTCACTGCTGGTTCCCTCATGCCAGTGGCATCACACGGGTCACTTGGGCTGAGCATGAAGCAGTTTCCTCATCACACCATGCTGCTGCAGTGCTGAGTGAGGCACAATGAGTTGTCCTCGAGCACGAGCAAAGCTGGGGGTGCAGCCAAGGGGGAAGGCAAGCTCTGCATCCTCTGTCACCAGGGATGAAGTTTATCGTTCTTGAGAAAACCCAGACACTCACATGCTGCTGGGGGCCAAGCCATACACCCCTCCTCAGTTGTGTTCTCCCCTAAATCAGACCCCACTGCCCTCCGTGTCACTGGGCAGAGCTGGATGGCTGCATCACTCAAGTGCCATGTCATTTAGGGTTCAGCAAATGCTGCTCCCACACAGTGCTGGTTGGCCAGGCAAGACAGAGACACCTGAAAAGCCTCTCCTGCCTCAGACAGTCATGGCCAGCTTTGTTGAGTGCTGTGTCATACCCCAGGTCACTTTTCCTGGCTTCTTCTCCACTTTCCCTGTCTCCTACTACAGCCTTTCTGCAGCACGCAGAGGGTGATTGATGGGATCAGACTCGTTTGTGCCAACAGTGAAATATCACCAGGCTTGAGACATATGAAAGTGAAAGTTCAAGATCACCGGCAGCCTGACTTTCAGCTGGTCTGTCCCTGCATCTCCTTTTCCTTTCTGCACCCGGAGTTGGCCAGGGCAGCACCGAGCAGGTGTAAACATCCTGTGCCCTGGCTCTGTGGTCACCCGAGGTCCTGTCACCTCGTCCCCAGTCACATACGGGTGATCAGGGGAAGGTTTTACAAATAGTCTGAGCTTGGCCTGACTCACCTCCCGCTTTAATTAACCAAGTCTCCCCACTGCTTTAAGGCACATGCATTTGAACTGTGCCATTGCTGCTGGTGATGTTGGTGGGAGTAGTTCTGCAGTCCAGAACAAGAACAGGAGCATAATCATTAAAAGCAGAATTATTTCCAGAGCCTGTACTCTCTTTGACAACAATTTCTTGCAAGAGAAGGCAGATTTTCTAATTATGGCTTACAGAAATACTTTACAATCAGTCTGATTTTTTTTTCCCCAGACTCCCTGATATTTCATGTGTAAAAGAAGCCAAAACCCAGGTCTGTTTTACTCAGGAGATCCCTGGATATTGCTGGTACTTCTCCTGTTGGTTTGTAGAGACAATGGGTGGTATGCTTCAAAGTTTATCCTTTTCCTCTTCCTCGGATTTAGATGGGGACCAGAGAACCTGCATCTTGTTGAATTTTACAGGAAGCTTGTTGAAATAAAAATAATGTTCACAGCTTTCCAGCCGGTCACTGTGTTTCATGGTGACCAGGTTTCACAGCTAGGTGATTCCTCAGAATCCTTTCTGCCTAAGTTTTCACCATTAAAGCCTCTGGTAATACTTAGAAGTACAGGAGGATGGATGCAGGTGTTGAGCACTGCACAGCTGTTACCCCTTATCTCTGAGAAAATATGGCACTTGGGCACAAAAGGCACCGAGTGTGTTGTGATAGCAGAAGCAGACCTAGAACAAAACAGGAAATTCAACTTTTTGTCCTTTTTGTCCCGATTATTTGTAATGTTAGAGGTGCTTTCAGCCCTAGGAATTGAAACTTTTATGAATTTTTTTAAAGCAAACTGGACATGCAATGAACATGGGGACAGTGTGGCTGCAAGGTTAGGACAAGCAAGGAGGTTTGTAACACAATCTTTAAAACACGCATGGGCTCCTGCAGGTCACCCAACCTACCAGATTCCTCTGGCATCTGGCCAGTCACGTGCCATCCCAGCACATGTTAGCAAAGGGGACACTGGCTTGTCAAAGAGAAAATGATCCTGGGTGCCAAAACAGGGCCAGAGGGAAGAGAGAGAGAGGGAGAGAAAACAAAATAAAATTCAGGTTTATTCAAGGCAGCAGTGTAACACTGTCCAGTATGTTCTATGTGAAGGCAGTCAAAGCACAGGTAAATCACAGGGTGCAGCTCGTGAACCTGGTTCCTTTGCCTGGAACTAAAAGCACTTTACTCAGGTGATTTTCTTGAGCCTTGAAGGTTCTCACTGAGATGGGTAAAGTGGCTGTGTTTGGCCAAATATGTTTTTCAGATGTAGGGAGGGATGGGAGGTGAGACCTAATGGCACATGGACACACCAAAGGGTGTTCTGGAGGGACCTGCTGCCAGACCCAGAGAACTTTCTCTGAATACACACAGATTTCAGTCTAAGAGAAGGCAATGAGTTCTTAAAAACTGAAGAAGCAAACAAACAAAAAAATGCTAGTTCTGAAAAGATGCCTCTCCAGCATGGGGATTTAGATATTTATTTTGAGCATGAAGTCAAGACAGGAATTAAACCAATGTTAATCTTGAACTTCTGGAATAACAGACTCATTCTGTTCCTTAACAGAGATTCTATTTCTGATTTAATAAATGTAGCAGTTGCTTTGCCACCAACTCACCACGTTCCAAATGGTTTTTACTTTTTGTTAAGTAATTGTTGGGGTTTTTTTCAATTTTGTTTTTTTTTTTCCTCCAAACCAAGTAAGTATTTTGTTTTCATGTGTGTACTGGAAGATTTTTAGTTCTTCATTCCTTGAACACTGCCATATCAAATGTGGTGTGTGGTTTCTCTACTCAGAGAGCTGTTGCTTTTGTTCTTTCTTTTAAAACTAGGGTTTAACTAAGAACAGTGAGGCAAACCATCCAAAATACATATGACATGGTAGACACATCAATATGGTTACTCCTTTTTTCCCTTAATGGAGAATTTTAGGTTTTCACCTTTCAATATCCTGTGATGGACATGGTGCAGCCAGAACTCCAACCATGCATAAAGAAAAGGTATAGAGTTCCCTTTGCTCATCACAGGGACACAGAATTTCCTTCCTCAGCTGGCTCCACTTGATGCTTTTTCTTGAAAGAAAAATTCCCCTTTTTGCAAGAAAAGAGCTATTAGTTTCCCTTATGTGCATATGGCCCAGATCTGCAAACTATCAAATGCCTTCTGGGCTGAGTGCCAGTCATGTAGCACTGATATGATATCACTGAGATCAATTTGATCTTACTGAGATCAAATGGTGCTTATGAAAGCCTGGCACAAAGCCTGATCCCACAGGGGTTCAGGTTCCTAAGGTACTGGAGGGGGTAAGGAATGGTGTGAGTTAAGGGATGAGTCTGATCTTACAACACTCAATGCCCTGATTTCTATAAATTTGCATGAGGATAAACCCAAACAAAACAAGGTAAAATGCTGAATCAGTGAAGCCTATTCCACTTTCCACAGGATTTTGCCTTAAGCCATGAACATTCTCCGTACTCCTGTTTCAACCTCTACTTTCCGAGGAGCCCCATACTGCCAAAAAAGGCAAGGAAATAAAACCTGCAGCAGGTCATTAATATCTTGTCAATAAACACATCACCAAGGACGTTCAATTAAAAAAGTTACTGACCTTACTTAAATTCTTAACTCCTGGTTAATCCAGACTGTGACACTTAGGGCTATAAATAGTTATATTACATCATCAGCTCCCTTTTGGCTGATCGTAAGGATTAATGTGCCATAGCTAAGAAGGTACAGCCATTCCTTTGGATATTTAAAATGCACATTCAAGCTTTGTTGTGACAAAATCCACGATGAAACTTGTGTTTCAATCTGTGTGACAATGAAAACTCTCATTATGGCCCTGATCCTTCAAAATCTTAAACACAAGGACAGGACTGGGAAAAGGTCGCCTGGGTGAAGTTGGCTACAGCCATTTCTGGGAAATTAGAATTACTGGCATTTTGGCTAATGAAATCACAAACAAACTGCTGGAAATCAGAATTAGTGTTGTTTTGGCAAGAAATCTCAGACAAAGCCCCTCACCTGATGGTCTAAAATACAGATACCATCTAAGGCCTATCTCAGCATGATACCTTTAGTTAGAATGACTATTAATATAGAAAATATCACTCTTTGCTCAAGGAAATGGCCAGAAAAGGCCCTGAATTCAGCTAATTCTTTGTCCACAGAGGTGACAGCAACCATGTGTGTTTGGTTTGACACCGACCTCACTCTCTGGGACATAAGCCCGTGTTTCAGACATGCATGGTGATGCACCTAACTAAACACAGACCCTGGATGACTTGCTGTTGCACTGGAGGTATTGGCAGGCTGTTCACCAGGAACACCCTTTGTGTGACCTGCAGGAACACCCTTCGTGTGACCTGCAGGAACACCCATTATTTGCCCTTCAGAATACCCATCATTTGTCCTGCAGGAACACTCTTTGTGTGACCTGCAGCAACATCCATGGTGTGTCCTGCAGAACACCCATCGTTTGTCCTGCAGAACACCCATCATGTGTCCTGCAGGAACACCCTTTGTGTGTTGTGCAGGAACACCCATTATTTGTCCTGCAGGAACACCCATCATTTGTCCTGCAGGAACACCCATCATTTGTCCTGCAGGACCCCATCCCTGGAGGATGGGGAGGACAGCGGAGCCCGGGCAGTGCCCATCAGTACTCACGTCGATGAGCTGCTGCTGCTCCCGCTCGGTCATGGTGGTGAGGCTGTAGTACTGTCCCGAGAGGTC
Organism: Syndactyla subalaris; assembly: GCA_035584875.1. Lineage (NCBI taxonomy): Eukaryota > Metazoa > Chordata > Aves > Passeriformes > Furnariidae > Syndactyla > Syndactyla subalaris. The sequence goes on along the minus strand of JAWMRD010000085.1, from coordinate 8,445,564 downwards.
CCCGCGGAGCCCCGAGAGCGCGGTGACCACGACGTTCTCCACCTCCCTGCGCTCGGCGCGGGTGCAGGCGGGCGGCAGGCTCAGCCCGCGGATGCTGCGCCCCGTGCGCACCCGGGAGGACAGCACGTACCGCTCGTCGAACTGCCCGTGGGTGATCTGCGGGGAGGGTGCCCTGTTAGTCTTCTCACACACACACACTTCTCCTGCACCATTCTTCAAAAAAAATATCCAAGCCCCGTCGTGCAAAATGTGGTGCAACCTCCTTGTTGGGTCACAAATACTTGGGGGACGCCACAAGCCCTACAAGGGTTTCAAGCCCTACAAGAGTTTCAAGCCCTACAAGATTTCAAGCCCTTCAAGGGTTTCAAGCCCTACAAGGGTTTCAAGCCCTACAGGGGTTTCAAGCCCTACAAAATTTCAAGCCCTACGAGAGTTTCAAGCCCTACAAGAGTTTCAAGCCCTACCAGAGTTTCAAGCCCTACAAGATTTCAAGCCCTTCAAGAGTTTCAAGCCCTTCAAGAGTTTCAAGCCCTACAAGATTTCAAGCCCTGCAAGAGTTTCAAGCATCAGGAGCACTGGTTTTAGGATCAATGTGTTTCTTTGGCTGGATGAGCATGTTGGAGTAACCAGCTCATCATTTGTGGTCCCAAAATATGAAGGAATCTGCATGGTTTTTGGGAATAAGGGTATGGGCAAAGGCAGGGGAGCAGGTAAGGAAGATCCTTAGGAAGAGGGCAGCCCAAAATTAGACTAAATCACACTGTAGTTGAACTGTGAAGGAAATGTTGAGCATCAGGTCAGGTTTGACCATGTGTATGTGGGCATATTGGATTAAACTCCTGCTTCCATTCCAACCCTTAGACACATGGTTATCCAAGGAATTCCAGCCCAAGGAATTGCATCCAAGTCAGCCAGTAAGTCAACACCATTGCAGGCTCAGCTTGAAAGTCTCTGTGCAAACACACTGTGGCATGGAGAATAAACAGGAGGACTCAGAGGTGTCGACATGCCTGCAGGGCTCTGCTCTTACTGGCATCATGGGATGTAATGGGATGACTTCTGTGACTGGAGTGTTGAACTGGAAGCATCCTGGCTCCTTGGGAAGGAGGGCAGGGCTGATGGGGAGGGGGTGTCACCCTTTATATCAATAATAAACTGGAGTCCAAGCTCACTACCCTGGACTTCAGGAGAGCACATTTTGACCTCTCTAGGGATCTGCTTCTTAGAGCATTGTGGAATAAATCCGTGGAGGGAAGAGGGGCCCAAGGAAGCTGGGTAGTATTCAACTCCTCCAAGCTCAGAAGTGATGCATTCAAGCAAAGAGGCAGTGAGAAAAAACCATCAGGAGGCCTGTGTGGATGAGCAAGGAGCTCCTGGACTAGCTCAGACACAAAAAGGAAACCTACAGGGGGTGGAAGCAAGGACAGGTGTCCTGGCAGGAAGATAGAGAAGCTGTGGCTGCCCCTGGATCCCTGGGAGTGTCCAAGGCCAGGTTGGACAGGGCTTGGAGCAACCTGGGCTG
>JAWMRD010000085.1:8428021-8438223 GCA_035584875.1 Syndactyla subalaris | reverse complement strand
TCATGAACAGACCCACAGTGCCCTCTGAGACCGTGGCCCAGATGCTTATTCAGTTGGGACTGAGTCCCTGCTTTGAACAAGGGGTGCAGCTGGTAGGGCTGTGAGTGGCATCCCACTTTCCTTAAACATAGAACTGGTGTCTTCAGAATTGGATCAGGGAAAAGAAAGGTACTCTTGCATTCGGTATCATCACTGTAATAAGCAGCTCAGAGCCTTTATTGCCCTAGCATTTTATTTCAACCCTACCTTGGATGCATCCAGGTCAGTGTGATGCTTCATTGTCCGTGGATCGTAGCCATTGTGTCTCGCTTTAATGACAGGGTCAAAAATCTCAGCAAACACCTGTGGAGCCAAGAGAATGCAGGGAGAGTCTGCAGCACCACAGAAATGCTTTGGTGTGCGAGGTCCAGACAGAGCAGTCCTGCTCTGTAGTAACCACAGCCAGGAGCTGGACCTGGTCACAACCAGATAGGGTTTTGGGGTGTTTCACCAGCCAGAACACACACCCAGAGCCCTCCCCTCCCCCAGTTGCCTCCTGGTTTTAGGTCATGCAAGAATACCCCGTGCTTTCCCTGCCATGGGGTGCCAGTGCTGGTCAGAGCTACTTGGCTCAGTGTGCCAGCAGCAATCACCACCTCACCTTCAGATGAGGAGCTGTGGCAGTGGCACATCTGGACAGGTAAACCAAACCCCAGGAGGGGATAGTCCAGAATGGCAGGTGTCCCAGGCCACCCTCAGCTGCCCAGTCCTTGGGATACTGTTAAGAGACTGTATAATAACAGGTACCATCACAGTAGACTGAAGGAGGCAGACCACTGAGGTCAATAAAAATAGGGATTTTCTTCCGTTTTCCTCTTGTCATTACAGAATTAAATAAACTCCCCACCCTAATGCTGTTTGTCTTCAGTTTTATTATGGTCCAAAAGCTGTGACTTAGTGAAATTATGTCTGGCACTTCCCAGAGGACACTTCTGTTTCACTTGTGCCTCTGCTGTTCCACAATGTGATTTCCACATTACATTCATTTTGCGTGCCCCAGAGTTGGATAGCTCTGCCACAAACTAAGTTTAGTTGTAGGAGGGAGGGTGGTTTCTGGGGGCAGGTAGCAGCTGCTGCCAAGTGGGTATATTTTGTTAACTTCAGTCTCAGCAGAGAGGGCACCTGCAGCCAAGCCTTGTGTTCACACTTTTCCTAACATAGAAAAGCATGGAAAGCACCACTTTTATGCACATGCCCTGCCCCTAATGTACCCTCTGGGGCACAATTTGTGTTAGGGACACATACCCTACTGGGAACCTCCCTTCATCTAAGGGGAAGGACACCACAGAGACTGACCCAGCCACGGCAGTGTTGTGGAAACCTCTTACCTCGTAGGACTCCTCATCCCCTGCCACCATTCCCACCGTCTTGATGAAGGGGTGGCCGGGATTGTCCACCCCGGTCTGGATGCACTGGTCCAGGGTGTACCCGTTGGGGGTCATCTTGTCCCGGAGCCGGGAGTAGATGCCAGGGGTGAGACACTCGGCCATGCAGTTGTTGTGCTTGCGCAGGTCGGGGTAGTCAGCACTGTGGGGAGAGGAGCCTGGAGACATTAGCCTGTCGCCTCTGAGCAGTCACCCTGCCTGCTCTGTTACAGGGAACACGACACTCAGAGTACACAGTGTGGGTTAACACTATCATTATCCCTGGTTTGTAGGTTGCACTGAGCTTTAGGAGGGAAGGAGGGTCTTGGTCACTGGAGGTGCCCCACAATGCAAACTGCCTCCTGCCATCAGGAAAATGAACCCTGGTGAGCTCTGGAAGTGTTCTAAGCCCCACAAAAGCTCTGCTGAAACACTCGTGTTCAGAAATGAAAGAGCTCCAGCAGTGGTTTGTTCAAGAGGGAAGGGGACCCAGTTTGTCTGAAGTGCTGTGTGTTTTGGAGCCCGTGTGCTCTCACAGCCTCATGGACACCAGTGTCCATGAGTGTCCATGAGTGTCCATGTTCTGCCAGCTGGGCAGCTCTTCTTCTGCAACCCCGTGGCTGGGCTTAATGGCATTGTATCTGCAGAAAGCTGCTTGGTGTACTAAGCCAGGCAAAATAAAGATGTTAGGATGATCTTGAAGGCCATTGGTGGTGCTACCTAAGATTGGAGAGATTAGCAAAGGGTGCTGCTTTCCATCCCATGGACAGACCACATAAGGACAGTGCTCCCTCCATGGTCATCACCTCCCTCCCCAGGGCAAGGTGTCCCTCCCAGCCCCATGGCCAGGGCACTGTGCCCAGCTCCCTGCCCAGCCCCACGCCCTCACCTGGGAGGGAAGAGCTTCCTCTTCTCCTGCACGGCAGCCTTCACATTCTGCTGGTTGAGGAGGTAGCCCGTGGTCAGCACCCCTGTGCCCGCGGCCGCGAACAGCGCGGTGGAGGCACGGCCGGCCAGGAGACGGCAGAAGGTGCCAGCCATTCCTCTCTGCAAGGCAAGGCAGCCCCTCGTCAGCCCCCCAGACCCTGATCGGTGCCAGCAACAAGAAACCCTCACCTCACACCACAGCCCTGCACGAGGAGAAGCCTGTTTTTATCACAGATTTGCATGTATCTGGTATTTACATATATTACACATATTTACATCTATTACACATATTTACACCTATTACATATATTTACATATATTTTCCCTGTTTAATTCTACTGGGATTATGTGCAGAGTACAGAAGGACTCCCAAGTCTAGCAAAGAATGCATTGTTTGCAAGTTTCTGTGAAAGCTGAAGAAGACAATACACACTTTTTCTGCCAAGAATCAGAATTTGAGTATTACTGGTGGTTGTGAGTTCCCCAGGAAAAAGTAACTTCCTGTTACTTGTAAAGGACACAAATTCCATAATTCCACAAATTTAAATTTCAATTTGTGTAGTTGACAGAAGATTATTCTTAAAACTGGACTCTGATAAATCATCCTTGGGAAATGAGCATGGAAGATTTACAAGTAAACACGGCCTTTTCCCCAGAAAATGCTGTTTCAGTTATTGTTCTGAAAGTTTTTAAAAATGTGATTACTTATTCAATCTGTTCAACATTCTTTTGGGTGTTTTAGTAAATACATCTAAGCATTTGGCTTTATTTTCAATAAACAAATTGTTCTAATTTCCAGTAATTTTCTTGTAGATCTGGGTTAGTTAAATCCAAACCCCACAAATTTTCATATAGATCTGGGTTAGTTAGACCCAAAACCTTTACTTTCTCATCTTTCCCACTCCTGTCTAAAGACAAATGCAATGTTGCATCTTTATCTTCTCACTAGGTAAAAAGAATTTATCTTCTTGCAGGTTTTTCTATTGCAAAGCAGTATCTCCTTTCTACATCAGTCGCATATGTGAGATGAGAAACATGGGTGTAGTCCAAGTTTGGGGTAATTTGATTCATGTCTTCTATTGTGTTTAACCAATTTTATGCTTGATTTTTGTCATTCTCTCTCCATGCCTTTGAAATGCAAGATACAGCTAATCTAGCTTTACCTCCAGAGAGAGGTGCTGAGTGATTGACAGAAAATTCAATACTTTTTCACAGAAAGAATTTCCCTAAATCTACAAATTCATTTAGATGAGCTACAGGACAAGCTCCCATGGCTGCAACAGGATTTCTCCCTCCCAGAATGCAGTGGGAGAATGTTTGACTGTAAATAATAGTCAAATAAGAGGGTTTCTGATGGAGATATTGATGATGGTTTCTTCTCTGTGTGTTTAGCAGATGGTTCTTGTGCCTTTTCACAGTATAGCATCCCTGTCCTACACTCTGGAATTATTTCCTTGTGACTAATCTGCACAGAACTATTGTTGTTATACCCAAGTGTCTGAGAAACATCACGTGTATTTTCACAGCAGCTCTGTGTATTTATAGCTCTGTTTCACTGATGCATTTTTACTGCAAGGAACTGGCTGCCAGTCAAATTCCTGTCCTGAAAAGTAGAAGCCATATCAAAATCCCATTGCAGATGATGATATTATGACTTTACCAACCCCAGGCACTCATCAGCATCTCCACCAGCTTGGGGTTTTTGGGAGCTTCTGGATCCTGTGTCACTTTAAGGGACATATCTGCTGCTGAATGAGCAAGAGAACCCCCTCCTCACTCTGATTTATGCCTGTCTTGGATGGGATGTGCTCTGCTGGGCTTCCATCCCTAAAGCAGACCCTCTCAGCTTTATTGTCAGTTTTAATAATGTCCCACATCACAAGCATTTTTCTTGTTGGCAATGTTATCTTCCACTGTGGCTGCATGCCCTGTCCCCCAGGACAGTCTGGCATTGCTGGATCACAGGAAAGGTTTCCCTTACCCTGAGGCAGGTTGTGCTTTACCTGACAGACACTTCTCTGGCAGCTCTTAAAAACCTTCAACACTGGAGATGCCACAGACAGTGCAGGTTGTCTACCTAAAAAAAATCAAAATAAATCAGAGTAAGACAGGGTTTATCCCACTTCTTTTCAAAACAAAGTAGTGCCTGACTACAAATCCCTTCTTGCAACTGAAGGCAGAACCTTCCAACTGGAGTGTGACATCATTTGTGACTGTCAAATGCAAAGGGTCCAGGAAATAACAATTCCTTTTGAGAAGAAAAACATCAGCTGGAGTGCTGTGGAAATGTGACTGTAATGCTTTTCATCCAAGTGGCGTAACTCCAAATTCAATAAACACCTCTTGCCACAAGGGTGGGCTCTAGTCCTGGATATAAAGATATAAATTGTTGTGCCATGCACAGGTGGTCAAGTTCAGCAAAGTTTTTACATAATGAGGGTACAAAGGGAATAAGAAACTTGAATTGGCCTGAAACCATTTGGGGTTTTTTCCCATTTTTTTCCTCTTCAAAAAATATCATGATTTCTAAGTAACACATTCCTTCAAAACAAGCATTTTAAATTTTCATTTTAAGAGTCTGAAGGGAATGGTTTCAAAGTAAGAGAAAATCCTCATCAAAGCCCTTTGTCAAATCTGACCTCAAATCAGCAACAGATTCAGCTGTTCTTTCCCCACAGAAATTGTCATCCTGCCCTTACAATAGGTTTGCACCATCAATACCTCTGATTAAAGGACTATGTTTTTTTCTAGGAGCACTTTACCAGAAATACCCTGCTGTGATTCGGGTTTCACCACAGACCATCTTTAGGCCTCCACTCCAAGGGCTTCACTTTCACCAGGGAGATTTAACCACTGCACAGCCTAAAAAATGGTTGTGCACATTTCCCTTTCATAGGAGTTCCCTGAGTGCCTTCCCTGGTGCTCATGATAGAAAACCTTCTTTCCTGTGGGTTTCTGTAGTGCTGCCATAGTGCAGCTGGGAAGGGGAAAGGATATTGTCTCAAGATCAGAGGAATTTTTTTGGGGTTTAGTTTTAACCCTTGGAAAGGAAAGGGGCAATTTCCTGAGCTGAGCAGGAGTGCTGGAAGGAGAACACCTGCCTTAGGAAATCATCTGTTGTGTGTTCAGAACCATCTAGAGAGAGAATGGTCTGGAGGAGATGAAGGAGTTCTGATGATTAATTAACCCCAGTTTGAAAAAATAAATAAAACTCTTATTTCTTCCTCCCTGTCTGTTCACTTTGAATCTCTGGCCTTTGTTATTACTTTTAACAGTTTGTTGCAGAAATTTCTAGTCATGATTTGTACCATATGCAGCTACTTAATAATTCATGTCTCTATGTCAAGTTTATTAATCAATTTTTCATATTCATTAATCATGTTTTGGCTCTGCCCTGAACTCTTTCCACTGTGTTTTATCCTCAGCATCCTCACAAAACCAGGACAGTCCTTCCAAACCAGTAATGCTGTGCCAGGACCCAGTTGGGAGCAGCAGAGCATCTCTCCATGGAACAGCTGGAGTGTTTGGGGACCCCAGAGCCCAGGGGACCACAGGTCGTGGTCACTTGGGGTGCCACACAGCCCCCTGAGCTCAGGGTAGTCAGGACTCAGTGGGGAGTCACTTCCAGTCAGGACACAGAGACAGTTCCACGTAAGATTCTCTGATGGGAATTGTCTGCAACAGCAGGAATCTGGTTAATTTAAGCCTCTACCAATCACATAGTTTTTTTTTTTAAGTATTACTTTCATTTTCTCTTTAAGCTGGAGTGCTTCCCCATACACCAAGAAGTTTTATCCTCTGCTGTGGGATTCTGAAGGTACCAGTAAAACGTTCTCAAAGGGCTCACAATTAACTTTTATAGTTTTCTACTTAAATTTTATCTGGGCTAAGTAGTTCATTGCTTGCACCAACCTTCCGGAAGTTCCAAGTTCTTTAAGTCCACCATAAGCTACATGAGAATTTGGGCTTTGATTTAGACAGAATTACCTGCATTTAAACATGCACTGATGATTAATTCTCTGTATGTCCAAATGAGGTCTAATTTCTATGGGATTGGACACAACACCTTTTTTAGAGGTATAAACTTCAATGCCTTTATTTTTTTATAGATTTTAACAAAATTCTTAGCACTCATGGCATGAGACTTCAATAATGTGTCACTCAGATAATATATCTAATATATACTAATATGTAATATATATAATAACCTTTAATAATAAGACCATTTTTAAAAAATGAGATGGATAGGTCTAGTAAGGGTCACTAACAATTTAATGATGTAGGGATTTTGGCACATTGTGTAAGGAGTATTCAGAGATGTGATCTGAGCTGAGCTGTTCCCATGCAGGTCCTTGCTGGGCTGCTCTGCTGTCACTGCAGTGCTGTGTCCCCATCCTGTGCAGTAGCACAGTCTTCACAGTGCCCACAGCTGGCCACCCTTTTCACTACTGGAGGGTTAGACACACAGCTTGCCCCATGTCCACCATCAAGTGTATTTCCTGCTGGTAAATATAGGGGTGTTTTGGGTTTTTTTCTTATTTTTCAAGTATACTGCATGTTGAAGGCTCTGGGTATTTGAGTATAGCATCTTTGTTTTTATTTATTGAAATGTTTGAATGACTTGCCTTGCATATTTCCCCCATGTTATCTTAGTCTGCTCCTGCCTTGAATACTTTCCTCATAATTACTCATTAGGATGCATTTTGCACACCCCCAGGATTACAGATGCCTTTGGCCCAAGGCCAGGACCAGCAGCACAGCTCAATACCTCTGGGTCTGGGTTTTGTCACTGGCAGAAAGTCGTTTAGTCTTTCATTTCCAAGGTCATTTGTACTTGGGATATCACTTGGAGAAAGCAAAAATACTGTGGAACAGAAAAGGAGAAACACAGAGCAATTGTCCCATAAACAGTTGCTGTGTGTCCTCTGTGCACCACGTTCCCTCCTACAGGGAAGTTTTGGTTGATTCTGTACAAATTGTCTCATGGGTTGGTGTCTTCATGGGTTCAGAGTCAATGCAGCACTGAGTTAACCTAACAGCCACCTCAGCATGTGGCACTCAGTGTGTGCAAACCCGAGGTTTCCTCACTCCACATTCCTCCCTCTCACCCCTCAGCACCACTAAGGGCCAACAAACTCAGTCAAATCAGTGTTGCCTTTTCCAAGGACATATTCCCATATGCCATGGTGAGTTATGGCCACTGAATCAGCAAAATGTGCCCAAAAGGTCAAAGAGGTCGCAGCCTTTACCTCTGTGCTCTGCCCAAGACGTGTTCAGCGACCTGTAACCAGCCCTCAGCACACTGACACCCTGCCAGGAGTGCATTTTGGGTTTATAGCTGCACTTTAACATAGGCATCACCTACTGTGCACGAAAAGTGGAGGCAGAAACCATCAGTGAGGTTTAAAAGAAGTCACTGCTGCAGATCTGGCACTGGCTGAGGAACAGCCCAGTGTCCTGCAGGCACCACTCAAAGTGGAGGGGCTGTTTGTAACCCCAGGAACTTCCCACCTTCACAACTAGTTTTAATTAAAAAAACAATAGGAAAAAAGGAAAAAAAAAAGCTTTTGTCATTAATTCTTTACCTTCCTGAAGTTGTTTAAAGGAGGAAGCTGTCAGCTGCCTTTTCTCTGGATGTATTTGAACACAGGTATTGGTTACCCTGTATTTCACACTTGGCATCACATGTGCTTTTAGCCCGGGAGGGCAGGAAGGTACAGAGGGTTACAGTGACATTTCTAGAAATAGCACTCGATTAAATATTTGAACCATGTCATGGGTGGTATTAATTGCCACACCATGTGATACTGAGTGACATTTTAGAGGAATGGCAGTGTCACAGCTAAAGTTCACACAGGCTCAGCACCACAGATGATGTACATGCACGTCTTAAACCACTAAGCTGTTTAGCCAAAGGTATCCCTGCAGGGAGCAGGACTTCCACGTGGTGCAGGGAGAAGGAGGCTGGCCTTTTATATTTGAGAAGTAATTCCTCTAAGCCATCCTTAGCTTGAGCTAAAGCCTACAGATGCCAGTGGAAAGTTTTCTCCGCCCGTCCATGGAAGGTTCTGGCACCTCAGAAACATCTGCAATAAATGTCACGAGTCACTACACGCGTGAGAGACCATTTTTAGATGCCCAGCAATCAGTCTACATTGCTCTTGGTTTGCTGTGTCACTCTACGCATTCAGAGAATAAGATGCAAATTCAAATATTGGATCTCATAAAGCAACATTGGTGATTTTTTTCCAGTTTGTCAGAGATCATCGTGAGCATCACTCAGGCCTTTCTGACTCAGCTGGGATTGAGATACAGCCTCCAAAAGTGCAGAGACAATCCCAAGTGCCCACATCATTCTGACTGAGCATTACTCACATCATGGAATATCTCTACCAAAAAAATCAACTGCATTTCAGTTTCTTTGTCCTTGCAATGCCAGAGGTCAGCGAATGGTTACAAAAGCATATTAATTCGGAAAAAAAAAAATTCCAAACTGCAAATCTGTGACTAGATTCATATGATTACAGGAGACATGATAAAAGCTGCAACTCTTCATAGATCAGACAATGAGCCCTTGGCAACAACATGACTTTAGATTTCTGTGAGCTGAAGGTCTGGCTGGTCAGACCCGACCTGGTGAGACCCAGCAGCCCAAGTTCTCCTGCCAAAGCCCAGCCCATGTGCAGGCACTGCTCACCCTTCTGAGCCCATCTGAGGCTCCTTTGCAGTATAAACCTCTCATCTTCGTACTGCAGAGAGCTACAATCAAAACCACAAAAAACTCATGTAATTGAAGATGTTTTCTCTGAACTTGTTACACATCCTATTTTTCCCTTACTACAATTCTTCCCGAAGGGTCAGCATTAACAGCTGGACTTGACAATCTTAGAGGTATTTTCCAACCTTAATAATCCTGGGACTGATAATTTGAAGCAGCTGCACAGTGGGGACTGAAAAGTATTTTCCTGTACCAAGTACTTATACAAGTCAATAATTTACAACCAAATTAACACCACATCCTGTGCTGCTTTGAATCCATCTTTAATAACCCTCGTATTTGAAATGCTGCATTTTGAGGTTACAAAGGTAATACATATGCAGTTAAACTGACCTTGGAGCCGGAGGTAGGGACGTCCTGCTGCCTGCAGCGAGCCCAGAGTGTAAGGGGAACAGCGAGGTGGTGCCCAGAATGGAGCACAGGTAATATGAGACGGGGAAAAGGAGGTGTGGGAAACAAAAATAATTGGTGCAGGGGCCAATCCTGTGCTGCTGGGTTACGTGAGTGGCATTTGCTGGCACAGGGATGCCCTTGAGGACACAGGCAGGATGTGGCAGCAGTGGGGCGACAGCAACATCACCCCTCAGACGCCCCTCCAGTGGAAAGTGTTCACGTCAGCACATGGCTGGGCAGGTGGGTCATGGCAGGAGATGCTGCACGAGCCCCTTTAGGAACAGCTGAAAGAGAAAGGTCAAGTCCTGCCTGCCTGAACATCCGAGAAACATCCAGAACAGGGAAATTCCAGCTGCACAAATCCCGTGTGGAAAAGGGTCAGAGCAGGGAACCAGACCCTGAATGAGCTGAGATCACAGTTGGTGATTTTGGATGTTTTTTGCCCTTCACTTCTTAATTTACAACATTAATTCTCAACTATTTGTAAGGCAGAGGGGCCCAGAAACATGAGATATAAAAGGAGGATATCTAAACCCTCCCCTTTGGAATTACTACTATTATATTACTCTACTGCATTTACAGTTATAGCTACATAGCAGTAGAGCACTGTAAGAAATAGCACATGATAGTTTGGAAAGCATGAAAGAATAATCAATTTCATTCACCTAGCTCTGCTGCTACCAAAGCTGAACATGTACCAA
>JAWMRD010000085.1:8405955-8422372 GCA_035584875.1 Syndactyla subalaris | reverse complement strand
ACATTACTGCGACCATAACATTTTTTTTAATTTTTTTTTCTTTTTTTTTTCTTTTTTTTTTTTTTGTGATGGTGGTGGTGTTGCTCCGAACACAAACCAAGTACCTAAGCTACTCTAATGATTCTAACCTCAACTGTGCCACTGACCCAAGAGGCAACCTTTGGCATATGAGTAGGCTGTGCTTTTGCAAAGGGGCTGAACCATCACATTGCCTACTGATTTTAAGCTATGGGTGCTCAGCACCTTTGGAAAAGCCCATGTCTAACCCTTTGTGTCCCTCTCTGTCCATCTGCCACATGAGCACAGCACCAACCCTGCGTGTCACAAGCACTAAATACATCACTGAATGTTCTGAACCAAGATACACAGAGAAAGTACGAAACAACCAACTGTGAACAGAGCAAGATGAAGAATTGTACCCTGTATCCCTAAGAACATAGAGGAAATTTGGTAAAATGGGGTACAGGCAGCAGCTCATAGCGTACAACAAAGATGCCCACTGACACTGACAGGTGTTACACATTTTCTTTGTTAACAAAGAAACAATAAAACGAAGTTTAAGAAGTCACTTTCTGGACCACATTTTCCCTGTTGCTCCATTACTTCAAAGTGTTTTATGAAACTACTAAATGGTAACTGCTTTTGTAAAGAAAACACACAGTCAGTTTGTGATCCAAATAAACCATGCTTTGCCTCATATCATGCATTGGGATGCAATGAGCTTCTTGTCAGTCATTACTGAAAGGAAACAAACACACTTTTGACAACAAAAAGCTTCTGTAAGTAACATTTTCCATGTTCATTTTTACAGCAATCATGAGCCAGAACTATCTGAAGTGTTCCTGGCATTTCCTTCTCTCTTGCTGTCTGCTCTTCTAAGGGAGGAATTTTCCAGTATCTGTGACACTTCCCCATGCAGTTATTTACAGAGAGACGGTCCTCGTGGAGAAGAACCTTAATGAAATTTACAGTTGCTAAGGTACATTTGTAAATGCTGGCAGTTACACTCAGACAGAACGAATGGAATTCATTGTGCAGCTCTGGGCTGGGCCAGCAACATAATTAAAGTGCAAATAAAGACAAAAACCACAAGCCAGGCAGGTCTGTGTTTCATCACCAGCATTGAGAAGCATCATGACCATGGTAAGGTATGTCAGATCAAATAGGCCTAGGTCACAATCTATTTTAAGCATCTGTCTCCCTGAGAGGATTTAAGGGAGGTATACAGTGATATAGCCCTATTTCTTCAACTGGCTGAGTATCATTGGAAAAGTAAGGACACTTTTCCAGCCAATTTTTTTTCAACGGTGCTAACACCTGTGTTTTATACTACGATGGCCTTTACAGCATGCATTTGAGCTCACTCCCCATGCAGCTACAGCAGGCCACTCTTGATCAGGAAAATGCAGGGAGTACCAACTAGCTGTAGACATGACATCTATCTACCTGGTATGCCACAAAAGCACAGGCTCTGAAAACATTTACAAATAGCACATTTTCTCAAACATATGCCCATATGCAAGTGATAATTACTAGCTCAGATGAAAATACATACTTTGTGTTTGCTGGCATTCAACGTTTGCCACTGATATGTATGATTTTAGAGCTAAGTTAGCGCTGAATGGCTGAACAAAAGAAAAAAAAGCAGAAAAGACATTTTTCAAACCACTGATTCCACGTGAAACAGAACTGTCCCTCCAGCTCCGAGTGTTCCCTGCTGGTCACCACCCACTGCCAGACCAGACGTGTGTTTCTCTCCACACGGTGTCCAGAAACTGCTCTGTAGCCTGACTGGTCAGAGAAGCTGCAGGAGGTGCAGGAAAATAAAGTGCCTTTTCCAGGACTGCGAGCAACTTGACTCACCATCCCATCCAATTTCTCACCTGGTGTTCCCCAGCTGGGAAGGCTGGAAACTATTTACAGCTATTCCACCAGTCTGTTTGCTTTCTATGCTCTAAATGCTCTCATTGATGAAAAGAAAATATTTACAAATCATTTACAGGTACAATCAGTCATCTTAGAAAAGGCTGATGAGACATTTAAAGAAGAAATAGTTTTACAAGGAGTAGCATTAAATGCACAGCGAGCGTTTCAAACAACTGCAGATCTGGAGTTACTAGATGCTGCCCTAATGTCGCTCCAAAGTAGCAGATGACTGTTAAAATCCTGTTTTTTCAATGAAATGAACACAATATGAGGACACCACCACCATTACTGCCTCAGTGAACACATAATTAGCCATCAGCCCAGGCACCTCGTTTTGCTTATTTATCTTAATATACCTGAGTATATTGCCACCATTTAAATCTGTACCCTTAATTTGTCACATTAAAATGGCTGCAATGAATGCCTTTTCACAACAGAGTCTCCTATTTTCTATTAAAACACAGTCCCTACTGCAAAACATTATCTTTGCAAAGCAGCAATCACTTAATCCGAGTAGGAAGTGTCTTTGTCTTCCACCTCCAATGCTCGTTTCTGTTGCCAGAGAGGGAAATGCTGTGAGACTCTGTATCTCTTAGTGGAAAAGATAACTGGCATTCTTCCCAAAATTTCCCTTGCTGTCTTTAGGACATGGCATGCATGATGCTGTTCATTGTACTAAAGCTTTCTGTAGACTCTGAGGCAAAGCTGGGCTTCAGGCGGGGAGTCTGGGCTCGATCTTCAGGGAAAGCTCATACAAGGTGTCCTCGTCTATAATGAGTGTCTTGTCAAGCAAATAGTGAGTGACCTGGAATGGAGGAAACACAGATGGACAGACTGCGTGGAACAGCCACCAGAATTTCTCTGCTTTCCTTCCCCTTTCTGCCCATTTCAGAGCCAGAGATCCCCTGGTGTTGCTGTCTTGGGAAACACAAGAGCTCCTTTGGATGCTGTTGGTGAGAAGCTGCAACTGCAGCGATCTGGGGATTAATTACAGCCTCTTAGGAAAGGGCAGATCATTTGCTAGGTTACTTCAGCCCAAGCTGCTCTTGTGGAGCCTGAGATGAATCTTCTCTGAAGGCACAGACCAGCTTTGGTCAAACTTGCATCACTGAGGGCACTGCAGGACACTCAGCAGGTGCTCGGGGCAGCTCCTGCCCCCTAATCCTGGGACTCTCAGGGCAGGAGGAACACATGTCCCTTTGAACCCCTCACACCCTTGAAGGCTGCGAGCCCTAAGACCTTCCAGAGAAGGAGTAAAGAAACTTCTCTGTAAGGTGTCAAAGAGTCTGTCAGGGTGAGAGTCTCCCAGCCCCAGAGGACCTGCCCATACATCTGTGTGCCCTCTTCTCTGTGTATGGGAGCAAAATACCCTGACTCTGGCCTTCAACAACAGCTCTGTCTCACAGCTGATTGCTGCCACAGCTCTGATTCCAGTAGAGGTGAGAGCCTTACCTTCTGCTGGTGCTCTATGCGGTAGGAGGTCTGCTGGAACTGCCGTATTTCCCTGATGATGTGGGAGATCTTTCAAAAGAATACACGTGTGTAAGTGCAACTGCAGTTTGACTTCAGCTAAGCCACACAGATCAAGAGTTTTGCACTGTTATTCAGTTTATCTTGAGAGGAGGGAAGGGATGGGCAGAGATCAATCCCTGACAGCTTTCAAGCACTTCACTCTCCCAAATCAACCATTTATTCTTCAGTCAGCCTGAAGTGAACCACCCTGTCTCTCCCCATACTGAAAAGATCTCTCTTTTGCCTTGAGGGACTGCTGCAGCCTTTACCCCTAAAAAGGGCATTAAGTTGAGTTAGAAGAGAAATTTCCATGCTTCCCTCTGAGGAGCTGTTACAAAACAGCACTACATGGCAGTGGGAGAGAAATCAACTTTAAAAAGCTTTTTAGATAGACCCTAGCACACTTTGAAAAGAACATTGTGATTACTGCTTCCTGGTGAATCACTGCACTCCTATAATTCTGGTTATTTAAAAAAAGCTTTTTGTTGTTCCTTCATGAGCTCCAGACAGCTGCTTTTTCTGTCATTTATCATAGAACAAACTGGGGGCAAATTCACCCTGTAAAAATACTCATTTTACCAGAAGGTGGTGATAGAAGACTGGGTCGAGTAATTGCTCTCAAATTGCTGCCTATCTTGCACAAAACCAATACACCTGTACTCCTCTGAAGTTAAATTCAAAGGAGTTATAATGAAATTGATAATTAACTCATCTAATTTAACACCACCTGTTGGGAAAGCGTACAAGAAAGTGAAAATTACCATTCTCATTTTGGAAAAATTGACAAGTCCTTCCTCAGTGAAGTTGGGTGTTCCTTCTTCGATGAAGGCCAGGTCCGTCAGGTACATCCCAAGGTAGGGAACAGCAGGTGGGTTACAACTGAAAATCAGTAAATAAGAATATTTGCTTGTAGCTACATTCACAAACTGATTTTTTCCTAACTCACACAAACTCTTTATTACTTAACCCATTTCTAGTCAATGGACTGCATTCATTTCCAAGACAAACAGCTCCTCTGTCTTTGCTTGAGCTGTATTTGCTCTGCCTGTGACCAATTGGATGTATTCTGTCCAATATCTAATATCAATGGCATTTTAAAAACATTCCAGTAATTATTCTAGTAATTCAATTTCTTGGCTTCTCTCAAGACCATTTTAAGTAGTTGTACCACTCAATCTTCAAAAACCTGCTTCCAATTACAACACTTGCAAAAATTCAGGTTTTTGCACAGCTGGAGTCAATACATAAATTGTAGAATCCTTCTGGATACCAAAATTACAGAATATCAAACACAATCTGGCAAATGAATTAAAGAAAACAATATTCAAGGACTACTGAAGGACAGAAGCAGGCTGTTTTCCGTGGGGCTGGGAGGCCCCAGGGGAGGAAATACCACTGTGCATTTGTCCTGCCCCCACGTTTCTCTCATAATTTACTGTCAGAAACAATACAAACGGATCTATGATCTGACTCAGGCTTAGTCCCAAGCCCTAAACCTCTTATCTAGAGCAAGAAGTCTATGGAATCCTGGTTTTCATAAAAAAAATCATTTATCAAGCTGACTTTATACTTATTGAGCAAGTTTATCAGTGTAAGTAAAACCCCAACAGGGAACATTCATACAAAAAAAATAGTTTAATTTGTTTCAGTAATTCTCAGGAGCTGTTATATTCATACATCAGGGGAACTAAATCACAGGATATTCAGCAAAACAATAATGCCAGATAGAACCAACCTAGATTTTAAGAGATTTTTAGGCAAAAATATTACCCAATATTATATTAATTATTAAAGCTCAATCAAAGCCAATTCTTCTTTAACATGTACTACCCACTGCTTATGGCAAAACAATTGTATATTGTAAGAGAGCATACTTTTTGAGCATTTCTCTAAGGTTTTTAAATCTTCCTTCAGATGATACAGTCTTCTGAAGCTTGTCCATGAGAGCCTTTGTCTAGAAGGAAAATGCATTACAAATGTCATTGCTGGTGCACATAAACAACTGGGATTAGATTTTAGAAAAGGTGTAATTCATTTAGCATCTCCACTCCACTTTCAGAAGTACTAAAGCAGGCATTTAGAATTTAGCTGTATTACTGATTTGTTCCTCATGTCTTTCTGGAAAAGGAGACCAGGCAGCATTAAAGATTTTCCTATGACTGATACACAGAGCCTGTATCTATACTAATACTATTAGACTCCAAATCAAGGAAAACCCATGAGTTCATTAGATGAATGGCCAGAAATTCAGTTTACTGTACACAAGAATATAAGGGACTTGATCCTACTTGCTGCTGAGCATCCTCAAATGCATTTACTGAGGTGACCATAAAGGGTGTTTTCTGTCTTATGAGCTGGTTTTGTCTCCAAGTTCCTGATAAAACCTGGATATGTGTATGAAAATATATTCCTATCTTACACAAATCACATTCAGTGGGCATGGTTACATCATGAGTGAAACAAATTTGCTTTTCAGCCTGTTTATGCTACAGACTGGAGACAGGGTAGAGAATTATGAGAAATTCATCATTTTTGAAACTGAAATTCCAATTAAGAGAAAGCTGTAGGCAGAAACAGTCATTTTCTTCTAAATAGCAGACTGATGAAAAATTCTGATTACATTCCAAATAAGTACCCCAGAACTGTGCAACAACATCAATCTGCTGTGGTTTTGTTTTTCTTTTGTTTTCAACTGAAAAGTTTAAATATCAAACAAATTCTAAACACAAAACTTTTTGGAGGTGACCTCCTTTATAACAGTCTGTAGTGAAAGGATTTTTAGCAGATTTTTAAATAAAAGAATGTATCACCAGCTACGGAGCAGCTGAGAAAATCAGTCAGAATGTATTCTAAGTGGATTTCTCTGAAGCATTTAAAACAGGGAACATAAAAGACTGAATACTCTTCACCCTGACCAGTGTTTTTTTGGTGTGGGTGTGTCTTATTTTTGTGACTGGCAGGAATTCCCACAGCCTCAGCAGACAGGTAAGGGTTAGAGAGAGGCACTCACTGCCTCCAAACCTGAGCCCCTACATTAGGAAGAACACTGGTTGTCAGTAGTCTCCTACTGGGTAGCAAACCCCTCATTTGGGCAGTGCTGACCTCCCTGCTGGCTTTCTGCACAGGCAGGGAAGTACAATCCCTATTGTGGGCACCTGACCTGACCTCACTATGGTTTGTAACCACCTCGGTGTGTATATCTGAAAATACTTAAATTTTAGTTTCCTTGAGTATTTCAGTACTTCAGGCCTAATAATCTTTGTACCTGCTAACTCTGCTGAAAACTGTTTGTTCTTGCAGATAAAAAAATAAATGCAGAAGACCCCGACATGAAATATGGAAAAGTAGAAATATTTATAAGGAGGAGGAATCCTGTCTGAACACACTGAGTGGTGAAATCCAGAAACCCTACTCACAACTGGGTTTTTCTCACCTGTTTGGATACTTTACCCCAGGTCTTCTTAAGCCTGTAGATTGCACTTCTGTTCAAGGCCGAGGTGATCTCCAACACACCATTGTAATTGTGCAAACACCTGCAAATATCAGCGACAGCCACCCACTTCTCAATGGAGTTGGCCCGGGAGCTGACATCAGCATAGTTCATGATCTGGGAGGCCACCAGGTTACTCATCTGACCAAAGAAACAGGAAGAAAATTAGGAAATTTAAAAAGAAATTATTATTTACATTATTCATTTATAGTAATAATATTAATCTATATTTTAATATATAATGATCTCATTTCTATTATATAATTTACATTATTTATATGTAATTGGAGTATATATTTATGCATATCATAATATTTATACTATTTGTATATAAAATAATGTGTTGATTTATTTTAAATTTAATATTTATTTAAAATATTTATATTTACACATAATATTTATATATTTTCTAGAAGATAACAATTAAAAATAAAATATTTAATGATTTGCATTAAATCCTTTTAAACAATTAATTAATGAACAAGGACAAAATCCCCCCAATTAATGCACTACAGAAATTATGGCTCCTAATAAAAGCAGGAAAAGTATATTGAAAACACTGTTTTAGGGAAGTGAAGCGGATCATATGAAAGAAGTGTAAGAGAAGCAATGAGGAGTATCCCCAGGCCAGTAAAACTGACTGGGAAGTCTCTCAGTGAAATTCAAGGAAAATGGTAAAAAGCAAAGGCATGTTTGGGGATAGAAAGAGCATTCATTAAATATAATTGGTGTTATATTTCTCTGGAGAAAATGTAGTTTCTTCTGTAGGCAGGGAGGCATTGCAGTACAGTTTAAAATATTCTGCTCTCCTTGTTGCCACTGAAATGCTGAGTCCCAGTCCGCGGAAATGAGAATCTTCATGAGCTCAGTGGTTCATGGCAAAGGGGCTGTAACATTCAGTCACTGCTATATAAGACATCACATCACAGCACAACAAAGCCCCAGGGTTTTGTCCCAGAGGTCACAGACAAGTCCACAGAGTCCCTAGAGAGCAACAGGTGTGGAGGAGTACTCACATCATTGAAATGCTGGCTAGTTTTCATGATATAGGGCGTTCTCTCATTTTTATCCACTTTCATCCAGCCCTGTCCAAGAAACTCTCTACATGCCGAGGGGAGAGAAAAAAAGGAAACAAAGATGCTCTAAATAAACACAGGACAGAGTCTGTAACCACAGCCCAAGCAGATTTCAAGGATACCTCCTTTTGTTGGAAGGTAGTAACAGCTTTACAGTAATTCTAGCATTTCACTGTACCATTTTCAATGCTGCCTGAATCAGTAAACATTATAAAGAAGATTTATTTTTCTTTTAATCAGCCCCTTGCCCCATCACCCCACACTAATTCTCAGCGCTGTGACCCTATTAATACCCACATCACCCTTTTGTGTGAGCAAACATTTTTGGCAGGAGCCAAAATGAGTGAGGGTGAGTGATAACCTGCAGGACAACACTCACTCGTAGGGGATGCTCCGGAACACCACGTGGTCCAGCAGAGTGATTTGCTCCGCAAGCTCCATGGCCGAGAGGGTCTCAAAGCACTCTGGTTTTGGGCAATCCGGCTGCAAGAGCAAGGACAACACTTCAATGATCCCTTTCTGTGTCCCAGGACATCTCAAAGCACGGGGGAGGAAGAGCCCCGTGCTAACTCTCCATGTGGAGTTGTAATGAACTTCTTTGCTATGAAGAATTAAGAACAATTTCTAACAATATAGAGGTGAGAAAGAGGCTGGAAGCTCATAGAGAAACAGGTACATGCCAAGTCAGGACCATGAATACAGGTTAATTCAAGTCTGTGTATTCTGTGCTTATAACTTTGTATATATTAGTATCTTTTCTTTTTTTTTTTTTTTTTCTAAATAATGACATTTAAATCCAGATCCTAAAGTTTTGACCCATTCATTTTTGGTATGGGTTCCAAATTCTTACTTTCTCTAAACTGAAATGAGAACATTCTTGATATAAAAGAACAATATTGCTATCCAGAAAAGCTTTACAACAAGTCACAGTTGTGCTACATTTTGTTGATTCAAACCCACAACATGTCTATAGGAGAATTTATGTTAAAATTTCAAGATGAACTTACCATCTGAATGATATCCTCTATTTTCAAATGGGTATCATCTTGATCATCCTGAGAAAGAGTCCTGAAAAATGAAGCAGGAGAACATCCTATATAAATTAAATTGGTGGTGGTTATGAGAAAACCTTATCATAGATCAGCAATATAGTTTATCTAAAAATCCTAAGACTGCAGTTGAAGAGGTAAAGGAAAAAAATCATATCTAGCACATAAAAACTCGTGTTTTGCTGTAAGTAAAAGTGTACCAGCTGTTACAACATCAGAGACATGTACAGTAACATATTTCAATGAAGGTTTAAGATCTCTGAGCTAATGAATCCCAAATAATCCAAGGAAACCTAGAAGTGGAAAATGACACCTCAAGCCTTTTCTCAGATTTTTAAACTACTTTTCTAAATGGTATTTTGGGGACGTATTGGAAAAATCAACCTGAGGGAAGAGAAGGAAAGACAGAAAAACAGGCAGGTATAAAAGAGTGCTCATTTATTGGCACAACACTGTCTTGTTCAGTCCCACACCAAGGGCTGAGAGTGTGGAAATGAACAATAAACTGCGGCGTTCACCTGTAGCAAAGACATGATTTGCTTTCAGTAATACAAGTCTTAATTTGTGCTTCCAATCCTGCTACAGAAAAATCATGATTATTAGAATTATTTCAGAGTAATGGGTCATAACTTAGCCCCAAAGTAGTAAGTGCTCATGAAACTCCATCTACCCTGATATGGTATATTGGCACATAATTATAAGATCTTACCCCTTCCTTTGGATACATGTAATGTAGGAAAGGAAAGACTTGAGAAGAAAGAACATAAGTTGGTATGTAAAAATCTGCCTAAAAAGGCACCAACAATGTGGCAAGAAGTCCCTGGGCTGAGTAGCATCAGGGCAGGTTTAGTTTAACATCCAGTTGAAGGTGCAAGTACAGGTGAGCCATGGGTCAGGCCTTCTGCAGGGGGTCCTCATCAGCTGGATTTCCAGGGAAAGCTTAGGGGACCATTTTCAAAGAAGCTGCAGTTTCACTGACGAGTCCAGAAAACACAGCAACAGGACCAGGTGTTTTCCCCTGGTCCCTCCAATGCTTTATTTCTGCATGCTCTAGCAAGAGACTTTCCATGTACCAGCCACGGAAAGGGTTAAAGGAAAATCATCCCCCTGCCAAGAGACTTCAGCTGTGAGTGTGAGGAATGTGTACCATGTGGGTGGGGAGGAAGCATTAATGCTCAGTACACCAGGTTCTTCTGTTGTGGGATGCTATTGTTTCCTCTTGGTTTGCCAAACCGGAGGGCACGGCTACAATCAAATGCAGATACACACAGAACCTAAGAAAACTCCTTCCCTTCATTTTCAGCCTACCAAATCCACACAAAATGCCTTTTTCTTTTCATAAGGGATGGAAACACCTCGCATATGAAGGGCAAGACATGCAATGCCCTGAATGTTTACCTCTTCAGAGGAACCCTAAGCTCCTTCTCCAGATAATAGTGGTGTGGAGCCTCAGGAACTGTAAATAGACTGGCAATCTGTCCTTCCTGAGCAGCTTATTTGGTGCTGTGCCTCACAGCTGATTGCCTGCAGAAAGGTATTGCTCAACCTAGGACACAAGCATGTGCCTACTGGCAATGAACAACAGGGACTTGTCCCTCTGCCCCAAGTATTCTCATCAATCTTGTAAATTCATCCTATGAGTTACTTACACAAAACTTTGTATTGCCTTTTCTGTGATACAGAAATTATTGGATTTGCCTAATATGAAATAAAATATGAAATGTGACATTCTTAAAAGGCTGAAAATAGTTAATCTTTTCCCATCCTTGCCACCTGGTACTCTGTAGCATGACATCTCATGCTTTATGTAAACCTTCAATCCCTCCTTCTTAACAGATGCTTTTACTCTAACAATTGAAAAGAAACCCCAAACAAACAAGCAACTTTTCTTTAGTGCATAAATGGTCTACTTTTAAATCGTCAGAGAACAATCAATCTGCACTGGATAAAGCTATTTTTTGGCAGTATCAATAGCAGCTCCCACATCAGTCTGTACTGGTGTCAGCTTTGGGATTCCCAGCTTCAACAAGGGTCTGGGAAGATATTTTGGGCTGCTCAGTCCTGCTCGGGCAGTTTCCACTCCACTTCTTGGAGAGCTCCTGGAAACTGGGAATAAGCACAGACCCATGTGAAAAGGGTCATGAGAGAAAGGAAAAGCACGGAGAGACTCTGCTGGACAGAGTCACTCTCAGGGAGGACTGAATGGGATGGCACCTCCATCATTATCCTTACAAATGAAGGAAGTAGATAGATATATAAGAAATATCTTTCTAATTCTTACAGTCAGCAGCTAAGATTAGACCTGTCCCACTCTCTCTCTCTTCTACACTGTTCTTCATGCCCAACCAGTCCAAATACTAAAATAATTTTCTAGTTGAAAATATTAACATGTGTCTCCTCATTCCTTTACGGTACATTTTAAAAAGCATTTTAAAAACATTTGAAAGCTAGTGTAAATTAAAGAGCCTGAAATGTGTTGTTTGGTAAGATCATACAAGGTAGAAAAATTGTTCATCCACCAAATTTTGGCATCTGCATATTCCTAGGTTTCATTTATGCTTACTCTGAGGAAGAAGGAGGAAGAAGTTTTTCATGAATCACCCTGTTTTTCTTCAGAGAGGATTATTAATCAGAGTTATTCATTGCTGTTCAGTCCAATCTTTACACCTTCCTGCTTCATTATCACTTACATTTTATCTGTATTTTGGGTTTTAGTAAATAAGGCTGATAAAATCTCAAGTAAAACACACATTGATAGGTTTCAGAACAGTTATGGAATAAAAAAATCCCTTTTTTACCCTGAAGAGAAACCCTGTCAGTCCACACAACAAAAATCCCATCATGCAAGAAATACCAGCTGCCTTGTCTGATGACTCAAGGCATGAAGCAGCCCAGTATCTCTCATCAACATTTTCCTTGTCATTCACATTCTAAACAAAGCCTTTCCCAGAGCTGACCATGATATCTTTGGGACACAAACCATTCTTTCCTTCTCCTCTAATCTCGCTAACAAAGGGACTCATTTTACAGGAAGTATTAATGCACATATGTGTACTCAAAGGCTGGGGCAGTTTGTAAAAGGACATATTTTTACCCAATACCCTTCAAGGAGACACAGAAAATACCAATATTTAGGCTCGGAAAGCATGAACTTTCTTTCACAAATGTTTCAACATTGAGATTATGATAAGAAATGCTTGTTCTAACCTCATCCTGGATTCCTCTGCTTTTCAGAGTGAAGAGTACACTACAAAAACTGAAATGTGGGGAAACCAAGACCTACAGTGACAGCTGACAGGCAATGCAGAATTCTGGTAAAATGCATGTTTTGATATGCCATGGCTTTTTAGATAAAATGCCTGCAGCAAGCACCTCTTCAGAACAACAAAATGCTCTATTTTATTACACTCCTCTAGCAAATGGGTGAGTGACTATTTTCACATCAGCTGGGTCGCTCCTTCTTCCCATTTTCATCCTGTCCCAGAGAAGTCTTTTGAACGAAAGTTTCACCAAAACTTCCAGTTGTGACAGATCTGTGCTTTCACATGAAAGGGATGCTGTCAAAAATCTTCAAGCAAATCGATTTCTAACAGCAGTAAAAAAGCCCTTCAGTTCCAGGTGAGTAATTTATATTTCTCCTCTAAGCAGCAGAGGATGAAATGTCTCAATTTAGGAGAGAACCAGAAGGTTGACATCTTTCCAGGCAGGTGATGTGTGGCAGTGAGGGACTGAGCAGCATTTCTCCAAACCAGGTGTGGACAGTGAACCACGAGAAGGACACAATATGTGTGAGCACCTCAAGAGGGCACAGACTCTGGGGATCTTCAGGGCACCCAGGGTGGGATTCACATCCCCAGCAAGTCACTGTTCTGCAATTCCCTGGGGAAGGAAGGAAGAAGTGCTGGTTCTTGGAGGAGCAGCCAGGATGCCTAAATTCAGACAGCTTTGGTGGAATCTCCCCCACGACAGGGAGTGACTGTGGAAGGAGTGCTTCCTTCCAAGCTTGCAGCTTGCTGTGTGGTTTGGTGCTTCAGCTGCACACAGTGGGTCACCCTGTCATTATCACCTATGGACATCTGAATGAACTCAGCAATAATTTTATTCCATTATAGCCTTCCTCTCCACATTCAGAACATTGACTATGATCTGACATGTTGCCAAAGTGGCAGAAAATCCCCAGTCTGACACAGAAAAAGAACACTCTGTGAGAACGTGGTGCCTCTTCACGACGTCTCAGTGGAATGCTGGCTTGAAGCTGAGCAGTTCTTTGTCTAGAGGAACATTGTCCTGGTCATCTCTACATAAAGAGAGAGAACTCTCCCAGTTTTGGGAAGAGCATGGTCAGCGTTTGGCTTGGACACCACCAGCCATGGCACTGTACTGGCAAGAACACCAGGGAAAAAACAACCCCCATGCCATCAGGTCTTCTTCTTGCACCATGTGCAGTACTTTTGTTTTTAGGGGAAGTGTAGGAGAAACTGTGTTGTTCAGGCACTAGAAATCTGGTTCATACAACTGTGCTGCCAGACGGGATGGAGGCACATGGATGTTGTCTCTTCTGCCTCTGTTGGTTTCTGAGTTCCTCATGAAATCAGTTCCAGGATTGTACAAGGATCTTTTCAACCTGCTAGAAAAACTAAACATCCCTGATAAAAACCATTCCTCCATTCCATACTCTGGATTATTGCAAAGTTTTCAAAGAACAGCTGGGTTTGACTTCAGTGAGAAGCTGAGGAGCTGGAGGACCAGAGGGACCCCTCCTTGATGTCCCAAATACCCAAGGTGGTTCCAGAACTGTGTGTCCAGGCTCCATGGGACAACAGGTCACTGCTGAAACTAGCAAGTCATTCAGCCTTTTTTAAAGCTTATAAATACTCCTATCTTAATAATGCACAATAAAAATTAATGAAGTAACACTAATAAAATTATTTTTTAAAATAATGAATTGTGTAAGAGTAAAGGAACAGGCACACTTGTGTCACTACCACAGATACACAGTCACACACAAACAGCTGCATTCAACAGCAGATTATCCCTTGTGTCCTGTAATTCCCCCCTCTCAGTTAACTACACAGCCTTGCTGAGGGCCTGTGTCTCCAGCAGAATCTACAGTGCTTTGCTAAACTTTGGAAATTACTCTTAATTACCAGACAACCCATTCCCCTTAGGTGACCCAAACAACTCCCCCTTCCACTGAGAGAGTGTGAAAATGTACTGAAATTTAATTCAAATTGAAATAGATTTAAAATATTGGGTATCAAATTGTCCAGCATCCATATATGTTTAGCAGCATTGCCAGTCCTGAGAAGCAATAAAGGAGTTTTGATAATGACTGTTAGCCAAGGATAAAGGAAAAAAAACCTTTTCCCCATTTCTCAGCTTTTAAAAATTCAACTTGTTCACATTTTTTACTTCTTACAGAATTTACTTTTCTTTTTTCAAGAGAAATACAGTGTGAAATTTCATCGAATGCTCAAAAATTCATTCTGAAAAATAGAAATATCTGATGCACTGTATTCACTAGTGTATCATAGAGTGTGCTCCGATACACAGTAATAAGTGCTAGAAGGGAAGAGAGGAGAAACAACACCTACCATTACACAGAACAGCCATAAAAGGATCCAAATGGAGACAACTCATAGTTAACACACAAATACCAAGGCCCATTTTTTTGATGCAACAACCAGTGGAAACTCTCTGATTTAAAATGGGACACAGGAAATTGCTGACAAACTCACATGTTAAAGGCCTCTAAATGTATCCCATTACTGCCAGGAACACCCAATCCAGGTTTATTTTCCAACATTTTCTTAAGAAGCTGAAAGTCTCAAGGTGAGCAAACTGACAGAACCTTTGCCATCACACATATTATTAAAACCCATTATACTCATGCTTCTTCCCCTCTGGATTGCAAAGAAATACATTAAACAAACTTAGTACTTTTATTTGGCATAGCAGCACATGTGGTATTATTAAAAAGGAGGTTTATTTTTATTTATGTAAAAATAAAGGTGTTTTTTATAAGAATTTACCTGTGTTTCTTTATCTTTGTTTGACATTTGCATCCCCCCTCCCCCCAAGCCAAACAACTTTCCAGTCATTTTGATTTTTCATGCATCTGATGCGGCAACTTGTCAAATGCTCTTAAGAAATTCAAACACACTGCATTTTTTGCACCCCTATTGGCTTACCTGGAGAATACTCACAAAAATGTGAACAAAGCACATCTTAGGTTCATCTGTGTTTCTTGTCATATTTTATTTTAATCACTCCTTAATCTTTAATGTTTCAAGTGATTTATTTATTTAATCGCTGCTTGGTCTTTAAATGTTTCCTGCTGCTCAGTAATGTAATTTACATGAAAATCACTGGCTGTAAAATATTCCCACTGTGCAGACGGGGTTATATTCACTGATACATGAAGACTGAACTCGTGGCTGTCAGATGTTCTGCAGTAAAATTTCCTAATGCAGGTATTTTTATGAATGAAACTTTAAACACATTTCATTTTATGGCTCATAAAATGCTTAGTAATCCTCAAAATTAAATACTCTGGAGAAAACCCAAACCCCGAATTCTTTGACACATAATCCCCTATTTCATGTACTAGTTAACACGTTAAATTATTAGATATCCATTTACCTCAGTATGTTTGCAGTAGCTTTCCTTTCTTGTGGCAGAAGGTCAGGGTCTCTCAAAACTTCCTCCAGCAGATTTAACACATTCATTTTCAGCTCATTGTTCAGCTCAAAATCCTAAAAAGGAAAACAATTTTACTTCTTTTTGCCCTAATAATGTTGATCAAACAACTGAAAGGATATACTTATAAGATTTGCTTATTTTTTTTTTTTCTGTTAGGTTTGAATGCTTTACTTTTAATTTTGTTTGTTTGTTTTGGATTAGATTTGTGAATATTCAGAGAAACCTGGAAAGCTGCTGTAGTGAACAGGCCACAAATCAGGATCCCCAAAAGGCTGCAATTTGTCTCCTTTCTGACCTTCTTCCATGTGGAAGTGGGCAAATCCATTAACCTTTATTTTCTGAAGTGAGAAACGCACCTCACCAATGCCCACAAAATCCTCTCTCTTCTCCAGTGGTGACAATAAAAGCCAAAAATGTAGTTTAATTGCAATTCTGGGACCAATGCTTAGCAAGGCAGGACACTGGGGTCCTCCTCACTGCTTTCTTGAGTTTCTCTGCTTATCTGCCTCCCACTCTGGTATTCCTTACCCCTTTTGGAAAGGTCTGGCTTTAGTGGGGTGATATAAGGTATCAATAACTGATATAAAGTATCAATAAGGAACTAACACTGATTGGTGAATAGAAATAATTGCAGAGGCTTTTGCTGAAGTCACAAAGACAGA
>JAWMRD010000085.1:8380065-8396915 GCA_035584875.1 Syndactyla subalaris | reverse complement strand
CCCTTCCCTTCCCTTCCCTTCCCTTCCCTCCTCCAACCTTCCCTCCCCCAACCTTCCCCAACCTTTCCCTTCCCAAACCTTCCCCTTCCTCCTTTCCTTTTCTCTCTTCCTTCTCCTTCCCCTTCCCTCCTTGCCTCCATCTCTCCTTTGTTTCTTTCAATAATTTTCCTGGTATCTTCTACATGCATGCCAAATTCTTCCAAGTTTTTTGCCACCTGGCACCTTAAAGGACATTTCTGTCTAAGAAATTCTATCAACCACTCCTATTTCTTCCCTTCCCTCTTCTGCAAACACAATTTTATAATCAGAAATCAGACCCACGGTCCTGTCACAGTTATAGAGGAGACCAACAAGAAGAACAGGTGCATTTCCAAATGTAATTCCCAGCAAACACACAAATAAATAGACATCTGAATGGAAACACAAGTAGTTTAACACAGTCAAAGCATCCCAGCCCGGCTGACAATGTGACCAGCCCACCCAGGTTATGTATTTGAGGGGGAGAGTACCTGGGAGTGCTTGGAGACCCAGTGGCGCAGCACGTTGAGGACGCGGTTCGTGGCTGCCCTGCGTATGATGAACTCCTTGTCACACGTGCGCTCGGAGTTGTTAAACCCTGGGGAGGCAAAAACCACACACTGGAGCTCGTGGAGGCAGCAAAAATTCAAACACAGCACAGGTTACGTGGGTGAACCCAAAGCTGATAGAATGTTTGTGTGTAATGAAAGGGGAGGTGCCTCATGGCCATTTGCACTGATGAAATTCTGCAAGATCAGTTGAACACAGCCTTGTTCAGAGGTGTTAGTAATAGGGCTGATATCAAGGTAAGGTAGAACTCACTGGATGAGCATCTAGCTAAGCAGATGTCAGAGTCCAATACTCTGTCACCACATTATTTCAGATATTCCACAAGTGAAGAATGTGATCCTTCCTATGAACTTTACTCATTTACTCATCATATGAACATTTACACGTGGGACTTCTGAATGCAGACTAATACAGACACCTCCTTGGGTTGGCATTCAGTTCTATTAAGATGAAGAGTAATAGGTTCCCTTCAGCATGGAAGAAATGAAATAAAATGTATAAAGAAACAAAGTGAATTAAAAAAGAAATTAAAATATTTTCTTTTTCACTATGGAAGAAATTTACAGTAAGAAACAGGACCAGACCAAAACCAGGCCTGCAATCAAGTGGATTACAGAAAGTGAGTATGATTTACAAAAGGGAAACAGGTCAATTTCAGAACTGGTAAAGAACAAGATGAAGAGAGTAGTTTAAACAGAGAGGAGGAAAAAGTCAACACAATAAATCTTCCTTCATAAGAGCAGTATTGTATAGACTCCACTAATGAACACTGTTCAAATAAGTTATTTGGGTTTTTTACCACTGGAATGACAAGAAAGTGGGAGGATAAATGGAAGACACATTTACAGCCACAGCTGCCTGAAAACAAACACCAACAGCCGCATTTCCCCAAACATCTTTTAAAGACAACCTCTTTTGTTTGTTTTTGTCAGCAATATTTACTTACAAAGAAATACTTTTGAAAAGAAACCTGGAACTTTCTCCCTACATTCACATTTTCTATTTTCACTCTGCTGTTGCTTTATCATAAATAAAATCTGTATGATAAACTGATGATTACACTATTTTAATATTAACATGAATAAATTTGCTATATTAAACACCCAAATTTCTTTTAGAAATTGATAACTCTGAAGATATACTTGAAAAGTTTACATTTTTAAAAGGTCCTTTTAGAGCTGATCTTACACTGGGCTCTCCATTTCACTCAGTGCAGCATCCAAGAACAGCTGGAAACACTCTTCCACATGACCAATACTTTACTATTTTTTTGGCATAAAAGCTGTTTGAAAGCCCATGTAGTATTATAAATAGCAAAGGCAGATTAAACTTCTATTTATTCCATGATAAACCCATTGGAGATATTCTAGAGGCTAGTATTAGTTTTGCTCTATTTTTATTAAAGACAACCTAGACAATCCAAATTGCTGCTCTGCATTTTTGGCAAGATAAGCCAGAAAGAAAATATTTAACTGCATTCTTACCTCTTTTACTCCAGCTTAGACCCCAACCCCCAAAAGTATTTCCTACACTTATGTTTCAGGGGCATTCTTTAAACTATGGCATATTACAATGTGGCTGACATCTAAGGTTCAATATCAAAGAAAGTTTTGTATTGAAGCATTTTCAAGAGTTTCTTTTCCCATAAAGAGAAAAATAAAGAAAATCTCTGAGACTTTTCTCAGTAAAAGGCAAAAAAGGCAATATTTTGTGTGTTAATATTCTATGCCTTTCATTGTGGAAGAAGTTAGAAATACACATTATAAACTGTTCAATTAGCCACTTAATTGCAGCAATGAAAGTCGCAATGAAATCACAATGAAAATTATATATTAAAGAAGCAAAGCCTTATCAAGGTAACATTAAGGAAAAGAAGTTTCAGTGAGCTGGAAGGAAAAGAGAGAAGCCCACAGAGAGAGTTTAGTGTTGGCTACAAAAAGAAAAGAGGAAGGGAAAAAATTAAAGCCTTCAGAGATCACTTCACCAAACCTTTATTGTCCTCAAAATTTCATCAAATTTTAAGGAGTAATTAGCTCGTTGCAGAGAATGAGCAATACATTCACTCTGACCCATATTCTCAGTACTTAATGTTGATGCCTCCTCAATCCTATAAGTGATCTCCAGTGCTGTGAGAAAAGAACTTAGGTGAACACAGATGCACATGCACATTTAACTCCAGGAGGGTGGGTCATTGCACCTCTTCTTTGAAGGTACAAGACTTCAAATAAATCAGCAAAATGCATTTTTTTCCCAAATAAAACTGGAAATCTATTAATTCCATTCTGACCTCATCCTGAAATACCAAATAGCTCAGAAACACAGGACATGTTTTCTTCTTTCTTCACAAAGCATTTATAACGTATTGTTCTTTATAGAAACAAAAAAAAGAATCCCAAAACCTTCAAGCAACACTCACTGTCCGAGAATTAAGCCTGCATATTCACTTTGAGGAAAATAATATGACATTTTCCTGTGGAAATGGAATGGAGTGGAATATCCACTGTTCTCTGACATGAATGTCCTCCCATTTCGATGCCTAGTTTACTTTGGGGTTTTACCTCAGGGTTTGTTTTCAGTAACAGCAGAACCCAGGGGGGCTCCAGATCCAGCAGCTTTAGCATCAGCTCGAGAGAGTTTGGCCTGAAGATGGAGCCAGCTATGCCAGAAAACAATACAGGGAGTCCTTGGACTTTCCTGAGGCAACTGGATTTTTTTCACTAAAACTATAAACAAAAGTCCCCATTTTTACCTGCTTACTTATGTATCAGAAGGCTACATAAGTGTAAAGTTTTGCATAGATATGTATCAGCAAATCTATTCAAAACTAATGCAGCAGCTCCCTTCCAGTCTGTACAGCAATAGCTAAACCCTTCAACATTTCATGCTCTGGATTGTATCATTCCTGATTCTATGAAATCATGTCATATTATTGACCCAAAGAAAAGTTAGTCAATACTAAAGGTGAAAGCAACAAAAATCTCTAGTTCTGACAGTCGCTGAATAGATGTTTTATTTAATGAAAAGTTGAAAACATGTAAGAGAAAAAGGTACTCAAGGACACTGAAATTTCTCAGAAGACTGATGTTAATTTTAAGGATTTAAAAACTCAGAGAAAAATAGAAAAAATGTCACATGAAACAAGATCAGTAAGTATTGTTCCTTTTTGAGCTACCTAGGCTATAAATCTGTGTGGTTTGAAACATTACAAAGCAAAATCATAGAGTCACCAAAGCATTTAGGTTGGAAAAGACCTTTAAGGTTATCAGGTCCAGCCCCTCTCCCAGCACTTCCAAGGCCACCACTAACACGCATCCCCAGGTGCCACATCCACAGGGCTTTTAAATCCCTCCAGGGATGGGGGTCCACCCCTACCCTGAGCAGCTGTGCCAGGGATGGACAAACCTTTTGGTGAAGGGATTTTTCCTGTTATCCAATTTAAGCCTCCCCTGTCCCATCCTGAGGCTGTTCCCTCCACCCCTCTCCCTGTTCCCTGGGAGCAGAGCCCAATCCACCCAACTCCCCTCTCCTGACAGGGGATTATACAGAGCAAGAAGGTCCCCCCTGAGCCTCCTCTTCCCCAGGCTGAGCCCACACAGTCCTCTCCACTCTATTATAAATCTGAAAGTGCACTCTGACAATAACTAATTAATTTAATTAGGACTCTGGGTGGGCCTGCCCCCATCCAGACCCCGCAGTGCAATAACCTGAAACACTCCAGAGTTCAATCCGTTCATCTCCTGAAGGAAGCAGTCTTTCCACATTAGAAATATCAGCAGTATTTCTAATCATTAATCATCTTAGTGGGCAGCTGCTTCAGTGAGTGCTCCTTACAAGTAATGTTTTTCACCATTATCTGTTGGGATTAATATGTACTGCTTCCACAAATAGTATCTGCACATAATGGTGATGCAGAACTTTCACCACAGGCTGTCAAACATGCTAACCTGCCAGCATTCCTAGTTTCACCGAATTTCTTATTTCAATATTATTTATTCACTCTGTTCATGTACTTGTCTTCAGATGAGGTTATGCAAAATCCAGTTTCACCTTCATGTGTTTTTCTTATATGCACCTTAATAAAAATCTAATATTTTTATAGCTTCTGCTATCACCAAAGTTTACAAAAAACAGGTCCTGAATAGACATAGACCTCAACACCTGCAGACCAAACCAGACTAAATTATAACAATACCTTATTCATGTTTCAGTAGTAGATGTCATTATCTATTCCATTCATAAGTAGAAATCCCCAGGAAATTGATGCCTCCAGGTAGGATGTGTCAGTGATTCCACCTTTGGAACTGCTGTACTCTGGAGCAGATCCAAATGTCTCATCATGTGTTAGTGTGAGACAGAGAGCAGACCCCCCTTAAAAGCCACTAACAAGTCCCTACAGCAAAATCCTGCCCTGCCTTTTCTTATTCTACTGGACAAACATGACTCTATCAGCAATTTGCATTATCTCACCTTGAAAATCCACCTCACCCAAGAGGGACATTTGTGTTATGTTAAATCATGCACTGTATACTTTAAAGATATTAAACATGAGCACTTGCTTTTCTGTTTCACTTAAGATGTCAAAAATTGCCACTCTAGTTACAGTGACTGTATTCTCTGCATTTCATATTTCTGCATCTGGTGGAAGGTGTCCCTGCCCATGGCAGGGGGTGGAACAGGATGATCTTTAGGATTCTTTCCAACCCAAACCATTCTGTGAGTCTAAAATTAATACAGCAGCACACGATTCCTGACCACAATAATTAACTTGCCAAAGTTTTGCTGATGCATCCATTTCTAAGGGCTCATCTACACAAAAAGAAATCAGTTCACAAGAATTAGGGGTGACTGGTTTGAAGTCATGAACAGTGACTTCAGCAAGTGTCTGGTGCCTTTCTTAGCAAAAAGCTTAATTTCAGTAGCAGATTTGATGTGTCAATTTCAATGAACTACCCTGTAATCCTGCATTGAGCCTGTCTTAGCACCTAGCATGGGAGAAAATTGCACTCCAGCCCTTGGGGATGTCCCAGCCAACCTCCAAGTCTCAGGGAGGTGGAAGAAGAACATTCACGACTCACCAGACAGATGACAGATGATCAAAAAGTCTCCAAGCATAATTTTCTGTATGTGGGGTTTTTTTTCTTTCTTTCTTCTGATAAACATGCTCAAGAGTTGTAGGCCAGTTCCATGATTCAGCCTGGCCTGAATCCAGAAAGCTTAGGCTTAGGAAACATCAGTGCTACTTTCTGACCTGAATAAAGAATAAATACAAACCCCAGGCTTGGGGCAGAGCAGTTTTCATCCACAGATTAAAGCTGAAAAAGCCTCTCCAATATATGCAGCACAAAAGAAAAGCCTTCCCAATACATAAACAGCCTAAAAAATTACTTTTTTTTCTTTGACATACCTAAAAAGGTTTGGATGAGTGTTTATAGGTAGCTATCCTTATTGGTCATATATTCTCAAGCAAATAATCAGGTTTCACACATTTTACAGAAATGTGTCAGAGAGCATCATAATGTTGATAAGAAACCTACAATGCCAATGATTCTGCCCTCCTTTTCATTTCTTTAATTGTGATATCAACTGTCATACATTAGCCAGCTGAAGAATAGCAGAGCTGAAAAAGCAAACTATGTTAATTGAGATGAAAAGAAGCATGAAGATGATAATTTTCACTGCATAAAGTACAGTATATTTAATCAATAATATAGTCCATCCTTTTTTATTTTTTTCCACAGTTATTGTTGAATGATCTTAGAGGTCTTTCCCAATGTAAACCATTCTATGGTTTTCTACATTAGCAATCTGAGGCTTGAAAGCAGGAGCTGTAACATCAAGCCACAATTTTTGGGCTGCCTCAGTTTGTAAGAGTGGAATATTTAATTGTTCACAATGTCAGGCTTTGAGTTTGTTTCACAAAGGGCTTATAAACTCATAGAGTCAGAAGTGACCATTAAAACCCAGAAGAAATCCAGCGCCAATGCATTTCAGGCATTTAATTTCACTTTCACTGGTCCTTGGGACATATGAAATCATTTTGTTCTAAGAAATATGCCACTGAAAATCCCTGTTGTAACCGCCCACGTCAGAAATAATTCCAAGTATGTATTTGATTCTTTTGCCTAAAGCCTCTGCCACAAATACAATCTAACTATCAAATGAAGTCAAGGGATTATAGTCTTAGTAAGGTAAATCCCATGGACTCACATGCACCAGCTGATGTACAATAGTGTAACACATATAGAGCTGTAGTGACTGTGTTTAATTTCTGCAAAATATTTAAGGGAAAGGTTGGTAAACCATTTTTACATGACTCTTGCTTTAGGAAGGCTTTTCTAATCAGAGAAATATAAAGAATGCAACAATGAGATAAAGCACTTGTGTCACGACTATGTGAACTTGAACTAAATCCAGATTTCTAAAAATATATCAGTCCAGCAAAACAATTTTAGTTAATGGATGGGAGAGAAAGGTAAGTGGCTAAAGAATGCTTTCAAGAGCAAGATACTATTTTAGCTCCTTGCAATAACACTAAGGTTGCTCTGACAATGATGATAATCTAGGAGATTATATGTTTAAAACATGACTGCTACAAAGAATGAAAATATTCCTTTTAACTCAAAGAAATACTCAAATTTGAAAATTTGTCATTTAAGAGTCCTAAAAACCAGGGCTACTGCTACAGATATAACTAGCACACACTCCTGAGATTACTGAAGTTTTAAGGGAGATATTCTCTCAGGAGACCACATCAGAGTCTGGCTCTTGAAAAAGAAATCTTTAAAGATTGCTGAAGACTGAAAACATACTGCAGTTATGAGTTATACAACTTCTTATTAAAAATCAGTAACTCAGAGTAAAAAAATCCAAATAATCTGCATTTTTTTAAGATAAAAATCATCAGCAATACAAGAACATCCTGTTCTTTTCTTCTTTTGGCAACAGCAAAGAGAGACAACAAGGACTGAATGTCATTGCCAAACCTAATCCTAAATTTTGGTACACCCGTATATATCTTCAAAATCATATTTCTTTGCACACAAAGAACTGTTTGTGTGTGCATGCTTGTGTGAACTCCCAAGTCCAACTTCTCTAGTGAAATCTTAGATAAAACTACCCAAATCTTGTGCCTTTATTTATAGGTGTATCTCTAGGAAAGACGAGATCCTGAATTTCAAAGTCTGTTGCTGCCAATTGCGTTTTCAGATTTCAGAGTTTTGTGACAAATGTGCAGTATGACAGCAGAACTTTTTTCCTATTGCTTATATAAAAGAACTATTGGGAATGACTGTCAAAGAATAAAAGCCTTTTTGAACAGCCTCCCTTAACAATTATATTGGTGACTCCTTAGTACACCTCAGACACCTTTCTTCACTGCAGCATTGTTTGAATTATCTCCCATGAATAATTACAAGAATGGCGACACTGCAAGATGATATTTCTTTCAGTATCTGCCAAGTGTGTTTGCCTGTGTTCCTGCTGTGTCTTAGTCTTCAGGGAGTATATAATCAATTTTTACCTGCTGATGTATTTCTGCATTTCAAATGATCCCTGGCCCTTGATTTCCTCAATGACACATCACCTATACTCACAGTTTGCTCTGACATCAATATGAAGACTACAGCAGATCTTTATTGCACAGTGCTCACAGTATTTTCAAGAACTATTCAAAGAAAGCTTTCAGACCTTTCCAATGCTCAGTGTTGCCCTATGACAGAATAAAGTCAATGCACAGCTAGAAAGAGTATATCACAAAAAGATGTCTTTTGGAATTTTTACCTTTATTTCCTCTGGGCTTTTTAAATTGAAGGAAGTAGTTTGTGAAATTATTCATATTTTTAATGTCAACAGGAATAAAGGTTAAATAGAAGGGAGGAGATAATTGCAAAGAGCCGAATGTATCATCTTTTCAGACCATCTGTGAAGGGATAGTTGACTGTCAGGCAAAACAAAAATTGGCAGGATGTGTAAGAGGCAGCAAAAAATCTCTGAACAAAACATCCATCTCTCAAGCAGCTTCCAGACCATTTAGGTCTGGGCCAGAATGGAAGCCTAAACAAATACTAATGGTTCAAGCAACACTTAGGATCAAGGGGAAAAAATGAAAAAAAGGGCACCAAAAACTCCTCCCAGAACTTCTCTCCCCACCCAACCCAGGGCTTCCACCCAACCCAAGCTGGTTGAGACTTAGTGCAACAGGTCAGGAAACACAGACTTCACAAGTCTGTAACTCAGGAAAAGTCCAGAGAAAATACTTATTTCCTGAGTAACCAGCTCCTCTAACAAACTAAAATAAGATATTAATTCAAAACAAAGCGATACAAAAATGTAAGCAGGAGATCAAACATTTCTGTTAAACAGGAAAAAAAAATCACCATTTTCCCCTGTTTCTTAACTCCCAGAGCAGGGATCACATGTGACAAAGTTAACTTTCATTTTCAAGCCATTGTTTTAACTCAAAGATATTGCTGTAAGAAAACTGCAGGGGAAGATTCAACTCAATTTGCAGGTCACAGTGTGAACCCTGGTCACTCTGCCTTGGTAATGACACCTGGGCAGCTCCTGACAACCCTCCAGCCTCAGGACAGATCCTGGTTGGGTCTGAACTGGTGGTGTTCTGTCACACAATCTTTTTTTGGTGGAGAACAGTGTCACCTTGGAGTAACAAAATGAGTATTTCCCACCTGGAGTTTTTAATTGAAATGGGAACACCACAGAAGTTCAATGTTCAGGTCTCAGTGCTTCTCAAACCTCCATGAATCTGAAGAAATGGGCCTGGAAATCTCATCAAAACATGTTCCCCAGAGGGAATGAGCACTCCCTTTCCCAGTTCCTGGACAGAGCCATTAGTCACACAAAAATGACAAGTGAAAAATCTTGGTTGTCCTGAATGAAAGGCCAGAGGAGTTTAACAAATCCTACACCAACTCTTTCATTTTGGAAACTAAATGTCTTAGATCCCTGACACAAAGGGAGGACTGGTGAGGGTCAGAACACGAGCAGGATTGATAAGCATGGCATGATTTGATGGCATCCTGTACCTCTGACACGAGGCAGGTGCCCTCAAATTCAGTCTTGGAGACCCAGGACCTGAAGAAGCATGGTTAAAATTAAGTTCTTATTCCAATTTCTTAGAAAGAGTCTCATCTTAATCATTAACTAGGATATCACCATCACAATTGCTTTATTTCAGGTCTGGGTCTAGAAGGGGGAAGTTCCACAAAGCTTTTCCAGTACAAAAATGAGAAGTTATAATCCAGAAAATTACTGGAGTGCAAGGTTACTAACAGTGAAGATTATGGCATCATGCTGAATGTCAATTAGAAAAAGACACACATTTTCTGGTTTTGCTTCAGACATGGATGCTCCTGTACAAAGGCAGGAGGAAATACACACCTTTCCAAAGGTCAGCATGTAACCACAGATGCATTTAGCTCAGCACAGAAGTGGATTACCCAGCTAGCCACATAAAACAGAATCCAGCTCCACATCACATCAGGTATTGTTTGCTTGCCTTTCACATACCATTCATCACACCAAGGAAATCTCTCTCTGCCTGTCATCTCACAATGAAAAAAAGGAAAGCAAAACTTTCCCTTATAAACCTCACTTCATTCCAATCTTTACAGAATTCCATACTAACTCAGCTGCCTACTCTAGAATTTCTGTCTCAGGAAACATAATGGCATAATGCCACTTTGTTATTCCTCTATTTAGAATTAGGGAAATACTGCCTGAACAGCACATCTGACATCCTTGAATGCAGAACTGCATGCTTTGTCTGCAAGATGGTGACAACCGAGGAAATACTGCATCTGTTAAAGGCATAACGCGTGTTCTCACATGGTGTTCCACTCGGGGACCGACAGGATCCCGCTGGGAGTGCTTGCCTGCATTACTCTGCAGAGGAGCCCTCCGGGTCACAGCGCCCAGGTGAGGGTCTGGCTGGCCCTGGCAGCAGCACCCGCAGCCCCCGTGGTCGCCCTGGCACACGGACACACCGCGGGCTCGCAGGGCTGGAGCGCCCTGCACCACTTGGCACCGGCCGTGTCCTCCCATTACTCCAATTAGTGCTTCTGCCAGAACAAACAAAACAAAAACATTGTCACGCTGGGAGCTGGCAAGTTGTTCAAATGACTGCAGAGCAGCTCCACTGGTCACAGCCCAAAATAAGCCAAGCAGTTCTCCCTGAAACCCTCTGTGAAACTTTCTCATGACAATTTTGATCTTTTAAAATAAGCAGTCAGCCTTAATCAAGCTGTGACTGATTTATCAGAATGGAAAGCCCCACATATGACCCACTGTGACTCTCTGTGAAACAGGAATTACTACTTTCAGCTCACTTTCACCCCTCTAATATTGTGCCAGTAAGAAAGCAGGGGTAAATTGTGTCAGACTGAGAGCACACAGGACCCATCTGGCTCAACTTCAGCGCCTGCGTAGCTTTCTACAGATCTCTCTTCCTCGAAACCAGAGCTGTAATCTACAAAAGTCCATCTATATTTGTCATTCTCTTACTGCTGGGGTATGTTACAGCTGACAAACTCCTGCAGCACCTCTGAGGAGATGCTTTAGGCATCCATATCTTTCCACGTTCTTTCCAGTAGCTCCCGAAGTTGACACTTTCATGAAAGTATTTTCACACTGTTTATCCTCAGCTACATTCAGCTGCTAAAATTGAGGCTTGGCAGCTTTTCATCACAGAAAGTATAGAAAGGGCCTACAGTGTTTCATCACAGGCAATGATCAAGAACTCAGTAATAGCCAAGTCAAAATAAATCAGACTTGTACACTGCGAAAGGATTACACACTTTCCTTTGTATATCTTTTCCAACACTAATGCCCAAGCTATGCATACAGTTAATGCACTAAAAATCAATGGAAAGTAGAGTATGACTAACTTTTTTTACAAAGTTTTAGATTAAGAAAGGAACCCAATCCCTCCATAAACAGTGACATGAGGACCATCAACCCAGAACTCACAGGCTTATTAAATGCTTTGTCAAAAGGGGGATACAGGCAGCGGCACCAAGAGGTACTTTTAAGTGCCCAGGTGTATTGAATTGCTCTCAAGGAAGAAACCACTTGAATTTAGCAAATGAATGGAGCAGGTTTTGCACTGCCTTCAGTGAGAATCTGCTGCAGGTGCAAAGGATGGCCTGGAAGCTTCTGCAGGCAGACTGAGAGAGCTGTGGAAAACCAGATGATGCCAGAAAACAGTCTGGTAAACAGTCATATCATTTTTGGTAGTCTAAAATCGAGGGCAATTTAGATTAAGATTGCTTCTTTGTGAAAAGAGGAGCTAGTTGTGCCTTCCCCATGTAAGAAAGGATCTGCAGGCTCATTGTTTGGGAGATCTTTGGAAATGTGCTTTCATATGGCACCATCTGCAAAACGCAGAAGCTTCAGGAAAAATTCTCTCTCCTGAACAATACTCAGGTAAATAACTCAAGCAAAAGGTAATTTAGAACCAGAGAGATATGCAGTCAGTTAATTGGAAGGGATAGTATAAATGCAATTCATTTTTTCATGTAGATGCTTCAAAGCTCAAAACTGTCATTTTAATGGCTCCTTTAAATCACTAAAATTAGAGAGACTAAACCTGTCTTTTCTTCTTGCCAGCATGGGGCATTTTTTTTCCTATGTGTAAATCACATTTGTCATAGATACTCCCCCAAAGACTCTTTTTTTCCTACTTCTTTGTCACTGTCTCCTCTGCCTCTCACGTGGTTTAAAAGCCAAATGCTTGCACTAAAGAAGCCATGCCCTCCTGCCAACCCCAGGCTCCCATCCCACCCCCATCCTCTCCCATAATGTCACCTTGTTCTGGTGATAAATGGAACATTCCCTGCAGTGCGGGTCAGCACCCTGGAGGAGGAGGAGGAGGAGGAGGAGGAGGAAGGCAGCTTTGAAGCACGATAGAAACATAATGTGCCCAGCTAAAATCCAGTGACAGAGCTGTAGAAATAAAGCTGCTGTGTTCATTAGGGAACAGCTCTTAAGTATTTGCTTCTTGTCTAACATTTATTTTCCATGTTGAGAGGTTTTTTGTCTCCAGCTCGAGCTGAGGAAGAAATAAGCTTCTCAAAGTTCTTTTAATCTGTCTGCCTCAAATATATTAAAAAATAAAAAAACCAAACAAACAAAAAACCAAACCAAAACCAAAACCAAACCAAACCAAACGAAACCCCCACAAAACAAATATCAGTTTAGAAGTTGATTTCAAGTCTTTGTCAAGACAATTTCCTTGAAGCCCATGCTCAGGAGAACCCTTTCAAAATAAAATGACTGATTTTAGAATTAACTGTTTTTATTCAAGTTGTATTAGATATTCTTACCAGACAACAAATTTGTATGCTTGCTAAGCTTCTGTAGGTACTTTTTATTTTATTGTTAACTGAAATGGCATTATTTTATTATTTTGGCTTCCCCCATTCAGCTATTCAGATTTTTAAGCAAAGCTTGAATCTCTTCTACTCACACAGGGAACCTTCATAGTTTATGAGTATTAAGAAGTATTAGGGCCTGCACAGAGAGCAGTTTCAGTAAATGGACACCAAAATATGTTTTATCTTTAAAAATTAGTGCATGATATCTTGCTGATCCTGACACAGTTCTCTGATTCTGTGCAAAACAGAAGTAAATCAAAAGTTAAGGAGGAAAAAACCCCAAACAATAACAGGTTTGAAAGAATTGTACAAAAAATAAATGAGGGAAATTTGCAAGTTCTACGAGGCACAGGTGAAAGAAGTAATTTTCCACATAAATTGTTTTTATCTAGTGCTAGGGTTTGTGTGGGTGCTGTGTAGATTACCCGCTGTTACTTAACTCCTGTAACATCTGTAGTAT
Source organism: Syndactyla subalaris (assembly GCA_035584875.1). Classification (NCBI taxonomy): domain Eukaryota; kingdom Metazoa; phylum Chordata; class Aves; order Passeriformes; family Furnariidae; genus Syndactyla; species Syndactyla subalaris. The sequence continues at coordinate 8,383,478 of JAWMRD010000085.1, read as the reverse complement.
TCCTGCAAGTGATGGGTGAGTATTTTGGCAGGAGGTTCCTCTCCCACGTTACCAGTCTCACTCCTTTTTTTGACACTGGCTGTGTGACAGACTCCCAGAGAAGAGGAGGAATTCACTCCTAGAGAGACGGGGCTCGCTGCAGCTGGAGCTCCCCTCGAGGACTATTCATGGCAAGGCTAACAGAAGAGGTTAGCAGGATGCCAGATAGGTTGAGACCATTTGCCTTGAAATTTATGCAGCAGTTTTCCATCTTGTAAGACAGACATTGGATCAGACCTGATGGACAACTCTGTGGATTTGGGAAGAGGTCTCTGACTGAAGCACAAATCAAGAATCACTTCTACAAAGGTGTGTGAACAGAGTGAAGAAACTGCTAAAGTCTTTTGCTATGTTAGAATCTCCTAGTATTATTACCCTAGTTTTATAAATTGGAAAAAGAATGGAGGAGTGCAAGAATGTACTGATGGTAACTGAGCAGTTTGGCTGCAGCAAGCCATGAGCTATCCAGCAATCCTTCACATCCCTCAGAACAGAAAGGACATATAATATACAGAACATGCTCTATTTATCCCTACTGTGCATTTTGTCATCCATACAGGCTCCAAGATGTGCACCTGGGGTGCTTTATTTAACTTTCTGTACTTTCACTTTGTATTTCTTTTTATCTTTATCATGCTGTTTGAATAAACAACTAATATGCAAATTTTTTTGGAAGAGAATAGACAAAAACATCTCTAGGATATGTAGAGATTAATATTTAACCAGACAGATGAACAAATAATAGGACAAGTAGTACAGCTTGACATCATCAAAGCATCTGCCTGTAAAATAAGTGAAAATAACAGCAATAAAATCAGTAAGTTAGAAAACAACTGCTGAAGGGCATAAGAACCCAAACCATCCTGGTTGAGAGAAAGGTTTCACACACAGTTCAGGACCACCACAGGCACTGCCCCTCTGTCTGAAGAGCAGCAAAGCCAAGGAACACCATGGGAGAGCAGTTCAGGGCTTTCATAATTATCAGTACATGAACTCATCATAGCGTGGGGACAGCAATTCTAAACCATTCTGGCCAGCACTCCCCACAGAAGATAATTGGATGTTCTTCATGCCTGGTTCTGACAGAGTGTGTGATTACAGGCCCTGTTACCCCACTTGCCTCAGTGCACCCTGAGCAGTCACAGCCAGGAGATGGGAAGCTCAGAGGAACTAAAGGCATCATACCCCAGGAAAACAAAATTAAACAGCCAAAAACACTCCCTAAAATAAAATAAAATAAAACTAAATTAAATTAAATTAAAAATAAACAAGAAAATAAACAAACAAGACTCCTCAAAAAACCCACTACTCAAACTAAAAAAGCCACAACCCAATAGAAAACCCCACCAAAACAGCCAGAAGGCTTCAGGGAGCAGTGAGAACTGATGGCACACAAGTGACTTGTACCTCCTAATACTCTCCCATAACCTCCAGCTTGTTTCAGCTCCTGGACCTCTTCTACTCTGCCAGTGTAGGAACCCCAAATGACTCCTGCTCTCAGGTAACTCTCCATTTTTGAACCTTCACAATGTCCCTCAGCAGAATCCCACCAGGCTTCTATTCATGGCATAAATTCTAAATTTATACTGTGGTATCATAATAGTGTGTTCCTTTCCTGGTAATTCCTGATGTTTCCTTTACCTTTCTGGCTCCTGCTGAGCACCAAGACCATTTGAGGAAACAACCTGTTGTCGTTCTCAGATCTCAGTCCTGAGCCAACCCTTCCAGGTGTAGGGCTCAGGCTGTTCTCCTTGTGTGCATCACTCAGTATTACCCAACACTGAATTTCACCTGCCACCCTGTTCATGTTCCACGTGGGAGTACCTTAAATGGTACTTGTCACAATGTCTGAGGCACAGAAGCCAAGGGCTGACTGAATAAAACAGGAGAAAACCCCACAAATCTCATTCACTGCTCACAACTGATTCACTGACTGATCATGTCCATCCCATGAGGTGAATGAGACAGGAGACCGGGGGGGAAGGCACTATTTTAAAGGAAAAATCTCATAATCTTGGTAACACATCATAGGAAATTAATGAAATTATTTGGTTTACCCAAATTTAAACTTCATGACTGTGCAACTTTAATGCCATCTCTACCATGATTAATTGCACTAAATTACAGAAAAAGAAAAAAAAAGATACAACAGGTCAAGATGTGGCCTTCGATTTTCATCCTGATTACAGGTGGACACTGAATGACTCCAGTTCAGTCTCCTGAGATTCCCCACCACACATTTTCACAGCAAATCTGCTGCACAACCTTCTCACTGTTTTTATGATGACTTTGAATGAAGAACTACCTTAAACAGCAACACAAAAGATAACTTGTGAATATTAGGGATGCTGGTTTTCCCTTTTGCAGCATTCTCATGCTTTGATATTCCTCCAAATGACTGTGTAATTGTAGATTGCATTTTCTCTCAAACTTCAGTGTTACGAACATTGAAAAGCTGTGATTTTAACACTACAAAAGCAGTAATTTTTAACTGAATTGCTTTCTAGTGGGGAAAACCAGTATTTTTCACTTTTACTTTGCTTTCCAGACAAATGGTAAACACACTGAAATTAATTCATAAAGCAAATTGTGTCAGTGCTTCCATGACACTGTCCAGCTCCAAAGGAAGAGGATATTTATAATTCAAATAAAAATTACTGAATAGATGTTTGCAACAGGTTGATCCTCTTGAGTGTGATCATATGGCATGTACAGGACCACCAGGTGCTCAAGTCCAGCCAGGTGGGTGAGGGACACGTGTGGATTTGCCTGCCTGGACTCCAGCAGAACCCCTGGCTCCATCTCCCATGGCACAGTCCTGGGAAAGCTGCACCCACGGCTTGGACAGGGGCATCTTCCCAGGCACAAGAACTGCCTGGATGGCCCAGCCCAGCCAGTGGTGGGAATAGTGCCTCCCCAGTTGGTGTTTGGTCACTGGTGCTGTCCCCCAGGGATCCCCAGTCCTGTTCCATGTCTTTACTGACAGTCTGGATGAGGGGATCAAATGCACCCTCAGCGAGTTCATGGATGACACCAGGCTGGCTGGGAGAGTTGGTCTGCTGAGGGCAGGAAGGCTCTGAGAGGGGTCTGGACAGGCTGGATCCTTGGGCCAAGACCAGTGGTGTGAAATGGTGTGAAGAACGAGACCAAGTGCCAGGTCCTGCCCTCGGGTCACAACAACCCCATGGAACACTCCAGGCTGGGCAAAGAGGGGATGGAAAACTGGACCTGGGGGTGCTGTGACAGCAGCTGGACACGAGTCCAGGGGTGCCCAGATGTGCCCAGGGGTGCCCAGGGGTGCCCAGGTGTACCCACGTGGACAAGAGGCCAGTGCCCCCTGGTCTGTGCCAGGCAGGGGTGTCACAGCCCCAGGG
>JAWMRD010000085.1:8342349-8369163 GCA_035584875.1 Syndactyla subalaris | reverse complement strand
AACGGGGCAGGACTGGGGGAAATAACGAAATGGGATTGGATGGACATTATTATAAAATCTTGGAACTCGGGTCAAAGCGGGGGATCCTGGGTAAATGTGTTCTTGGAGCCTGGAGGCTCATTAAAGCTCCGGCTCACTTATCTTATCTCCTACTAAAATTGCCTGGAGTTTTTTTCCTCAGTCCTTAAGGCATCAGTGGGATGAGCCAACTGGCTGGAGCCTGGGCTGGGTAAGACCACGGAGTGGGTATTTTTTGGTACCTCTGCGGATGCTCCTGCGCAGCTTGTTGCAGAGGTCCACGCGGGGGTTCTCCAGGCTCTCCTCAAGGGACCCCAGGCTCTGCTCCGGCGACGAGAGCCCCTTGCTCAGGTCCAGGGGCACTTTGCTGCCCGTGGGCGGCGGGGACGTGGCCGGGCTGTAGTTTGAGGTAGGACTGCTGGCCACAGAGGAGGCAGAGAGGTCAAGGGCACCGATCCTGGAGTTCAGGGGGGAGGTCAGTGACAGCTTTCGGGTCCTGGCAGGCGAGGAAGTCCTGGAGAGTGACAGTGGAGGAGGAGAGGAAAACTTGCGGCAGAGATGTGGTGACTTGCCATCAGTCAGGTACTCCCCTCTGCTGTTCTGACTGGTGGCAAAGAATAACTCCAAAGACCTGTGAGTAAGGAATGTGCAAAAGAATAGTGACATGGTAATTAACAGACACGGGACAGGTTTAACCAAAAACACCTGAACTTTGTGCAAATCCACATGGCACTGTGAAATCTGTGTGGCACTTCGTCCCCAGAGCCAAAACTTGGGGCAGACTGAGCTAAAAACCCAGGAGATGTTTAAAGATGAAGAAGTTTCTTCTTAGAACCCTCTACTTATAACTCATCTTACAAATGATCAGGAAATCACAGAAACCCCCAGAGCTGATGAGAACCGGGGCTGTGGTGTCTCTGCCAGCGCTCTGTGGCAGCCAGAGGAGCCCAGGAGGCTCACCGGACGGGGATGGAGGTGAAGGGCCGTCTGTAGATGTCTGAGAGCTTCTCCAGCACCACGGCTGCCGTGGTGAATATGCGGTAGGTGTGCAGGAAGGTGTTCAGGAAATCGATGCTCAGGAACCTCAGGTCTGTCAGTCTCTCCAAGAGCCGCTCGACGCTCGCGTAGCGGATTTGGGGCACTTTGCAGGAATTCAGCGTTTTGCTGAAGCAAATATCAAAGTCATCTCTGTGGAGACGGGCATCGGATCTACACACGAAAATCACATTTAAAACATTTTGTCAACAAGTGGTTATGACAAAATACTGGTATCACTTTACCTGTTGCTGCCAACATACATATTTGTATTATTGTATTTCATCAATGCAATAAAACCCCTAATCTGTGGTGAAACCTGTTTTCATAACTAAGGGAATTTAAATTGTATTTTTGGTAGATAATTAATTTACATTTTAAAGCCTAAGAAATCATTAATGACAATTAAATTTATGAGATGGAACAGGTGGCAGAATAACTCCCCCTCTTTTCTTGCAGGCTGTTACTGGCTGTAGCTCAATATTAGTAAAATCTCACTACAGAATAAGAGTGAACTGATTGCAATGTTTTTCTGATGGGATCAAGCTTTATATAAAGTAGAGCAATGGACCCTAGAAGAAGACAGCAAAATTGGACTCTTATCTAAGTTTAATGCTCACCTGCAAATTAACATCTGCCCTCAGGTTTCAGGAATTACTTTTCATTTTAAAAGAAGGAAAAGGGAACAGCACGGAACATCTCAAATTTCAAAGCAGTGACCAGTGAGAATCTTTGTTTAAATGGGGAAAAAAAGGACCAATTTTTGTCTGGACATGGTTTTTTTTTCCCCTCACATTCAGTTTTGCTTAATTTTGTCTAGTTGAACTCTTAATTTAAAAAAAAAAATGGATGAGTACTAAGAAAATCATCTTCTAATATGCTAGAGGGTTATACTAAAATGATTGAATTTTCTTCAAATACAGATCAAGATATAAAGGAAACAACAAAAAAAACCCTTATTTCTTAAATTGGGCCCTCAAAAATGTGGTATTTATTTCTTTATTTCATTCAATGACATCTGACTCTGAAAGTCAATGTGTGCTGAAAATCAGACAAGTAAAATTTAAGAAAGGGAATGTAAAAGTTGTGTCTGTTGTTAAAATCCTGTAGGTTTTTTAGAAGTAAAATTTCTTTCTCTTGACATTGGGATTAAGTTCTTGCTGTACGCACATACTTTTGTAACTTAGCAGGTAACAGAAGTGTTTACACACTGGAGAGTTCCTGCAATAAACCTGAGGACCATAAAATGCCTTATTTCCAAGGATCAACAGTCTATTCATGAGTGTTTTCTCCTTCCCATCTCCAAGTACAAAGAAGGGAGAGGAAACAACTACAGAAGAGGCATTTGAGAAACCAAGAGATGTGACAGATAACAGTAGGAAAGGAAAGAGTTATCTGTCTATCCCTAGGTTTTATTCATTAAAACTTATACTGGATTATAGTTGGCAAAACTCATGTAAATTGAGGTATATAGAAGATCCAAAGAGGTAAAGTTGTGTTGGAAATCTGGGATCATGTACTGAAAGCTGCTCTCTAGAAATAAAAATTCCTTATTACAATAAATTTCTGAAAGAACCCAAAGGTGAAGGAGGCAGGTTTATGAAAAAATACTTTACCTTGATGCAATCAGATAAAAGTATGGCAGACAATAATTTTTGAACAGAAATAACAGAAACAAAGAGCACAAAAACTCTGGTTAATGTAACTGAATACCTTAGAAAACAGTACTTTTCTGCAGTCACATAAATTTTGAAGACATTTTAAAATATATTCAATAACATTATGAGTGGTATGACAGAGAAAAGCTAACTGAGAACGAAATCACTCATATGAGGCATAACTGAAGCCAACTTCACAAATAATAGAGAAATCCAGGCTGTGATCCAGAACTGTGAATTAAGAGTTTGCCATTCTGAGTGATCCTTACCATTCCAAGAAACGGATTTGAAAACACGTTTTAGGACATAGAATTCATTCCATTCAGCAAAAATTGGGGAAAAAAAAATTAAATGTGTTTTCTGTATATACATTTTCTTTGTTAAAACTTTTATTTACCAAAACTCAAACACAATAAGCTATTTTGTTCACTGGAGTTTAAAAAAATATGTTGCACTTACTTGATCATATGTGGCACTGTGACTTTGGAGTTTTCTTCAAACACTATTGTCATTAAGCCATTGCACCTTATATTATCAATGCACTGTGAAAATAAACATTGAGAACTGTTAAAATGAAAACACAGGGTAAGGATATTTATTTCCACACTTTTCCTATCACTCTAAGCTCAAAGCAAAGCTTTTACATGGTGTGGGCTGATTGGGAAAAGGTATTTTCACAAGTGAATGGCAGTGATGGAAGAATTACAGCAGACATCACTCCCCAGCCTTCTGGCTCTGCCTCTCAGAGTATTCAGCTCAGCACCCCTTTTTTCCCACCTGACTAAGCATTTTGAGTTGCAAGTAATATTTTCTCTGAAGCTCCTCTAAAAGAGAGCAAAAATCTTTATCTCTGGCATTTCCTGGAGGAGTGTAAACCTGAAAAATCAATACCACAGCTCAAAACACTTGGTGCACCAATGGGTGCATTCAGTGGGTACCTGAACCCTCACTCTGTGCAAAATACCAGAGGGAAACACAAACATGTTCCAGAAACACACTTCTGGACAGGAGCTGAAGTGGTGCTTGCTGTGGAAGAGCTGTGGAGGTGCAGCCCACACCATTCCCTGCAAACCTTGGGGAGGTGGTGCTTTGTTGGACAGGTCAGATGTGCCCAGGGGAGGGAATGGAGCTCTATCTCCACAGCCATACATTTAAAATATGATCCATGTAGCCAAATGTGGCTTTATTTATACATAAATTCAGGTCTTTAGGATTATTTGAAAAGTCCAGCTGTAACAATTCACCATGTGATTTTATCAAATCGTTACCCAAAAGCACTAAGAAAAATGCATCTAATAAAAACATGTAATTTCACCAAATTTAATTTTAAATATCTCAAACCCTTTAGCACCAATAGGGCATCAGATGAGGTTTTCAATTTTTTATAATTTAGGCGAAAAATGGACTTATTTCTGGCTGTCTCATGTTCCAGGCCAGTTTTTAAATGGTATTTCTTTCCCAGCAAATAATTCCAATAATTGTACACATAAATGGAACAACATAATTCACTGAAAATGCATTTTGTAAAAGATTCTCCAGCCAGGTCTGTCTGTAAGACAGGGATTTGCAGCTCATGGTGTATACTGAGATTTTTATTTTCATATTTTTGTTCTTTCAAAAAATGTTAGTCCAGAAGAAAGTAACTCAGAATACTTATTTTTAAGCAATTTCTACTCATTATGATGATGATTCATCTAGAGATGTTGCCAGCAATGATAGCACCTTTAGAAATGCATCACATTCCACACTGATATTTCTCTAATCAATTATTTCTCTTTAAATTAATAGAGGATAGGACTCAAAATCAGGACTAGGAGAGATCTATGTACTTGTCGTTCATATGCATAAACAAAAAAAAATAGCTTTAATTTAGATCTGTTTGGCTAAAAGTTCAGATTTTTCATACTGCACTGAACTTCTTTCCCCAAACAGATTCTGATTAAATTCTAATATATTGTTAATGAAAAGCACAAAAAATTTTCTTGGTTATTAAACTATTTTGAAATACATTTTTTCTTCATTCACAATATAGACAGTTTCTGCACACTGTCAGAGTGCTCAGTATTATTTATAATGGTTTGTTAGTATTCTTTGTGGTGGAAAACAGAGTTTATCTCATTTTCTCACTGCATTATTGATGTGATATGGTATAATTTTCACTCTCAGGACTCTCAGGTGTTTTTTGATCTGTATGAAAGCCATGACAAGCCAGTACTATCCTTCTTCTTAAATCAAAATACATATCTGGATGGGCTCTCCTCAGACACAAAAATGATTACCATCACTATTATGTTTGTCCATGGGCAATTTTGTAATTTATATCCCACCTGTGTCATTGAGAAATACATTTCACTGGTGATTCAAATGCCAAGAGAGGGATTTGAGGAAAACAGGGTTTTTCATATAGAATACAGCAAACCAGCCCTCAGGAAATCAGCACCCCTGTCTCGGAATGGTTGCCAGAAATACAGAATAAACAAAGATCAAAATACAAACAAAGCATGCATTAAACTACCTGACTTATATCACTTGTCCAGGCAGCTTTCTCCTGCCGTGATGGGGCTAAAAGGACAACAGTAAAAGGAGGAGCATCCGCAGGTTCAACTATAAGCTTGAAATCAAGGTGTCCAAACACTTGTCCAGAACCTTTTGCTTTAAAACCAGAGGAGGAGAAAAAAAATCAAAATGTGAAACTTCAGAATACAAAACCAAGAAAATAATGGTCTCATTTAAAATGAAAGTTGCTTTAAAACATCACCATGACAAAGAACAAATCCAACTGGGCATCCAAAAACTCTTTTTGTTTTTCAAATATAAAAACAGCGGGAGTTGCTCCCAAAGAAACCAAATATGGCTAAATTCCTTCTAACACCTCTCTGCTTGTACAACCTCAGCATAGTAGAAGTATCACCGAAATTAATGAAACTACTTCCACAATTCAAGAGCAAAATCCCAAACCTGCAGGATGCAAGCCTAAACGAGCCACAATAAAATCAGCTTCAGCCTATGTTCTGCTGCTGCATTTGAACAAACTCACAGTCCACATTTGTGGGGAGTCCAAGACAAAAACTTTCCATTAATTCTGCCATTTCACTCCATCCCCATTTATTTTAAAAAACAAATTATCTGCTCCTTGTTTTAAGGCTTTTTTTTTTTTTTTTCTTTTTTTCCTTTCCAAGATCCTCCGGGTGAAGCTGTATACAAAAGTCAGCAAATAATTTGTCACATTCCTTCAGCCAGTCTTCCCAAAAATCTGATGTGGGATGTCAACAGCAAGAACAAATGCAACATAACAAAACCTTATCTGAGCCAGCATGTCCATTATTGAAACATCCATTCTACTAAGTCAGTTTAACACTGTATTCCTCTGGTTTCATGAACACAGAAAACACATCAATTTGTTCTTATCAAAAACAAAACAAAAAAAAAGGGTACCAATTTTTGGAAACTAGAAACTGTAATTACCAGAAATAGCTGAATTTAACTTACAATCGTCATCACTGGCATCTGTCTCCTCAATCAGTGTGCACTCTATTAAAGACAGAACACCTCCTGTCTATGAAAACAAAGCATATTTTTCACAAATTTTGTCATTTGTTCCCATTTGTCATCTTAGCTATTTTTAAACTTTAATATAACTTATTCTAACTCAGAGCTCTTAGGAAGATAAAACAATTTCATGATGCACATTTTTTCTTCAAGAGCTAAAGCCAGACAGACTAAATGTAATGTTTTTCTTAATGCAGTAGTACAACATACATTTCTGTCACTTTTACCACACTGTAATTCATATCACATACAGACTTGTACACAAGTTCCAAAAAAGTTAAATAGAATTTCATCTTCTCATGAGTTTAAATGAAATGGATGCAAGATTTTTTAAAGGCTTTGTTATACTCTAATTATCTTGCGAAGTACTTGAACTACTTAAGATGTGCAAAGTGAGAAACCACACAAACAGTCTTAATAACCCCCCAGAATGTCAAATTAAAATTCTGCTAAGTGTAATCCACTTGGTAAACTACCAACCTCTCTTTATCCACAGGTCAGCCCTATGAAAGCCTGATTCTCAACAAACATAACTAGATTGTTCTTAGATGACATTTCAGTTTAAGAGAATGTGCTGTTCAGGAAAACAGAATTGACTCTTTAAATTAATTTTATTAGAACTCCGGAAAATTTTCTTTGGCAATTCTGCAGGGTTGTACTGGCTGATTTATGCACTGAAAATTGACTTATATTCAGTGCTACATACACTGAATTTATTCACTGCTTCATACAAATAGACATATCAATGCCTTGTTCCTAACCCTCAGCTTATTAGAATTAACTGGTTCTAGGGAAAAAAAAAAAAGTAGTTTATAATAACATTGGTTGAATTTTGTTATTTGCAACAATAAGACAAAGCAGCCAGTTCCTGTACATCATCCCCCTTCTGTTTATAACCCCACAGGAAACCTCACTGTAAAGCCATAAAATAACAAAATATTGACATTTCATCAAAAATGTGTTTTCATTTTGTGACTTAAATCATAATGTAAAGTCCATACCTTGAGAAGATGCAGTTTTCCTCCCGAACTCCTAGTACAAATTAAAAAATGTTTTGTAAACAAGAAGCACTGCCTTTCTCCTTCTTTCTTCAAAGATAATGAGCCCAGGCGAACTTTACTAAGCTTTCCCCTCTCAACCGAAGGGACTTGGATAAGTGAACCTGATAATAAAGATGAAAAATTTGCTGTATTATAGTCATATTTAGTAGGCAGTGTTAAATTAAGGCATTCAATATGATTATGCTAATTATTGCAACTTCATTCTAGTATCAGTGTATATCAGCATCTCTTTTAAGCACAAGTCAGTCATTTTTTTTGCACAAGTTCCCTTAGTTTTTATCATAAATAGACTCCAGTTCGACTAATACCTTTGTGCATGGCAGGATTAGATCTTGGGCTAATTATGCAATTAAACACACTAATAGCTCATTGAACAGAAAATGTAGCTGAGCAGCAAACAGCACTTTTGACAGCTACTAGACTTGCAAAAGACAAGTTACTTACAAGTCAGAGAGACAGAATGGAAAGAACATGTTTTGAAGGAAAGGAGTTTGTCTATGTGTGTGAGCCTCTGTGCAAGAGAGATGGAAATGAAGCAAATTTCTTCTTCTTATCTTGTGCTGCATAATTTTCAGTGCTCCACAGCTCATCTGAAATGTGTTACCAGTAAAACACTTCTGGACTAAATTGAACCTTCTTACGTAAGTCTGAATCTGTGCTCTTCAGAGCTCCAGGCTGGGGACAGCTCTGCTCCTCTGCTGTTTCATACCTCAGCCTCTGACCAGCTTTTCCAGATTGATACCACCATGTGTATCACCTCCAAATTTGGAACTGAAGTTAAATTTGGTGGTGAAGTGCAACTCCTCTACATATCAAAGGGAAAGATTTCTATCACACAACTTGCAGTGAGCAGGCAGGGCAGCCAAGAGACCTCCTAATCTCATTCCCACACAGCTATCCTCACTATCACCCTTACACTGCATCTTATTCCAACATTAGCCAGCTAATAGAGCTAAACCAGCAGGAAACTAATGCTACAAAGAGGGAGCTGACTTAGCTCCCTGGTAGGAGCAAGGTCAGAAAAGAATCAAGGAACTGATGGTGCAGAGGGAGCAACCACAGCACAACAAGCAGGAGGAGAAGGGTTTGAGCTGCTTCTGGCAGAGGCATCAGGACACAGACCAGCAGAGCTGTACCAAATCTCACACTTGACACAACGCCAGCCTCAGGGAATTATCCGTAAAATATTAGATTAGCAATTCTTACTCTGCATACTCAAAAGAATTATCTTGCCCAAAGTTCACATACGCAGTCTTAAACTAACAAATGGAGAAATTAAGGTAAATGAGAAAGATGCTATTTATCTGTGTTTTTCTACACTTAGCTCCATCTATATCCTTAATTAGCCTTAAGTTATTAATATATAAACTTCTACTGACATGGGAAAATACACAGCAGTAAATCTGCTGCAGAACAGTGTTCTCTGACAGCTATTTCACACTTAAACTGAACGTTTACAACATGATTTGTGTCATTGCAACAAAACAGTGGAGTGAAGTTGTGCTATGGAACTTGTCAAAGGAATTTGGAATATTTTAGGTTTGCTTAAATTCTGACCAAAGCCCATAAATACTTACTGGTTGTTGTGCATTTCCCTTGGACAAAACACCCTGCCTGCCCCAGCTGCAAGGGAGTGCTGGAATGGTGACTTTGCAAGGCCAACAAGTGTGTTTAAAATTTCAAAACTGTTCAAACAATTCCCAGCACAAAACTCAGTGCTGTCTTCTCCTAAAACTCTATCTACACCTTCAGGGTAGCAATATTCAACCTGTACATTTCATTTCTGCTTTGCTATGATATGCTTACAGATAGAACTGTACAGGTAACCTTTATTTTACATATTTATTTTTATTTTCAGTAGAATGCTTCCAGGACTAACAAATTTTGTTCTGCTATAATGGGCTGAAGGTTAAATTATGTTACTGTATGGAGCTGAAATATTATTGCTTAATAAGAAAAACAAACTTTTTAAAAGCAGAAAAAGAGAGACTGCATCTCATCTCTTTTATATTTATAGAGAGAAACACTTCTCCTATACATACTACAGAGCTGACATCAAGGAAGGACCTTGTGCATTCCCGTCAGGTTTTTGTGATTAACAAAACCGGGCATTGGGTCACAGTGCATTCTGCTACAGATTTCCTCTTAAGGAAAAAAATGGTCACAATTGGCCAATGGACAGTGACAATGAGCGACTGAATCTAATTTTAGGACATTCATTAACAGTATAGTTTGGACAACACTAATCCCAGGAATTTTTATCCAGGCCTAAGCACTTTCAGTGCTTCTATCCTGCCAGAATAGTCACCCTATCAGCCTAAGGAATATAAATATATATCAGCCCAAGGAATATATGTTTTAGCTACATTTAATGGTTTTTATGGGGTTTTTTTTGCCTGTTTTTACTGTTTATATGGTCAAACACTGGGAGAGGTTGTACATTCAGAGAGGCTGGAGAGTTTCCATCTGTGGAAACAACCAAATCCTGACTGGACATGGCACAGAGCAACCTGCTCCATCTGATGGCACTTTGAGCAGCTGAGACTGGAAGGGGTAATTTCCACAAGTCCCTTCGAACTTCAACTAGTCTGGGGTTCTGTAATTATGATGTGTTTGTCAGAAGAGGTAGATTCACAGCTGCTGATGGCAGGAGCATCAGACAGAGTGTTTGAAGGGCTCTGAAGATGTCCAGTTGTTTGGATGTCAACAGTTTTGAGATTCCCTACACATCTTCTAGGTTCTTCAAGAAAATTGTCTGTGCACCTGACAATAAAAACTGTATCTAAGTAAGAGACAGGGAAAATCAGACCCCAAAAACTTTGAAGGAGAATCCACAACCCACATTGCAAAGCACTGCCAGAGATAGTTCCTATGGTCTTAATGTGTAACACTCAACAGAATCAATCCCGTCTTGAAGAAGTAAAGTATATAACATAGGTAAAGTCGTAATTAACATTCACAGGGAAAGCCTGAACAAAGGCAAAGGCACCTCTGTCCTTTTTAGGCTGAGATTTTTCCCATATCTATGTACACTAATCAACACAATGAACAGAGATGGAGACTAGAGGAGATGGATATCTCTGCTAAAATGGTCAGACGTGAAAGGGAAAAGGGCTCCATTCCCTCCCTGGCTCTGTTCAGATTTCTGCACTGACACAGAACCACAGGCAGTGCATATTCCACAAGATAAACTGACACAGCCTTCTGTAACAAGCACTCTTGTCCACTCTCCCTTGGCTGCATGCCTGGAAATAAACCTGAATTTACTTTACTTGAACGATGGGTTTGGCCTGGGTCTAGCACTCCAACAGCAGTCTTGGTCAGACTCACTCCCACAGAAAAACTGAGTTTTACTGATGAAACAGTGGCTACACAGATGCAGATAAAACATTATCAGTCAGTCTCAAGGAGGAAAACCCAATAAATATATCAATATAAAATATTGTAATAATCTTGGGAAAAAAATCTAAACTTTGATTGAAAAAAAGTGCATGGTACAAGTCAGTCTAGCGTAATCACAGCCCTATAATCTTTTGGCTATGGATGCAAAACAACACTTTGATACTTTCCTCAAAGCCATAATCACAACTCTTAAAATACCTCCGAAATACCAAATGCACGTTTTTACTGAAGAAACAGGTAACTTAATAGTGACTATTGTGAGAACAATATTGGTAGTTATTATAGAAAGTTTCATAGTTTGGCCACATAAGTACAGAAACAGCAAAAGATGCATTTGAAAATACACCCAAAGACTATTAATCACCAGCTGTGATACCATTAAACATTAAATGTTCTCCTGAGGTTTTCTGGAAAAGGTTTAATGAAGGGATGCACCTAAACTATTGTCTTAACCTTTCCTGAGTATACTTAATGTTTTTCGGCACAAAGAAGAAAAACCCAGACCAAATCCTGTGCTACAGATATGTAGTTACTGTGTACAAATCTACTAACTTCTTTTAAGAGATCAAGAGGTAAATTATTATATAAATGGGGGAGAAACAAGCAATTCAAGTAACGTCCACCTAAAGTGAACCCCACCAAATAGGAACTGCAACCAGTTTGCAGCTCCTGGCAAAAGTGATTCTTCTTTTAAATGGAAAAGCTTTTCTATCACAGTTTTGGGAAACTTCACAACAAATTCCACCTCTGCTACAACTAATTTTTGATAGAAAGGGTTTTTAAAACTACTACCAACAGACAGAAAGGAAAACAGTGTTTTCCTCCACCCCTTTGAAGACCACAGTCCAGGTAGAATGTACATTCTGTCCAAGGGGGTTTTACCATTCACGTGGTGCTGTTTTTTCAAGGTTCCTGAAGAAAGCAGCACAGAAGTAAGGTCCAACTACAGCCCACAGTTACCTGTCTGCAGGTCATTCTGTGACTCACCCTCCATGACCACGAGCAGGTTCAGGATGGTGGCTGTGCCCAGAGTGGTGACCTGGCTGACAATGGCAACGTGAGCCCCGCTGGCTTAAGTGCAGGCTTTTTTCATGATTAGAGAGTTTTAGAGAAGAATGTCTTACCTTGGCGTATAAAAGTTTGGCTGGTGTCCAGTAATATGTCACAGCCTTCCACTATGGTTCTCTCTATGGCCAGGTTCTTCCGGATGTTCTCTGTGTCACTCACCTCATCGTGCATCACCCTGATGGACACAACACAAAATGCACTTCATCTCCCCAAAATGTGCCTTGCACCTGCTGTGTCTGTTTTCACTTACAAAGTGTAGACACAGCACGTGATGTCCTTTACCACCTGCTACAAATCAGACACGTCCATGCAGTGCATAACCTCTCAAGAGTACATTTCTGGCCATTTTCCTCTTGTTTTCAAATTATTCTTGAAATAATTTCGATTTCCTTCCTTCTATCCTTCCCTCCTTCCTTCTTCTCCTTTGACAATCACAGCCTTGATTGTTCACCACTTGCTTTATCCTACCTGTTTTTTTTCAATGGACATCCTACCCTTACACAGAAAAACACAGGCTTTTTTTCACTGCTGAAAGCAATCCAGGAGTTTATATGATCTTGTGATATATAATGTTTTTCCTAAACTGGGACTGGACTGCACTGTCTGGAAGCTCCTCCTCCCTCAGAACTACAATGAAGGGGTGGAAATGAATCACAAAATTTTTATATTTGCTGTCTGTACAGTTCATGACTTTATGAGCTGAGAAGGATCAATCAGCCTCAGCCTCCAATTCCGAACGTTCAGTGATGAATTAGTTGGATCAGCACTGAACTCTGACTTATGAGATGAAGCCAACCCAAAGCTGACTGAGCTGCCTGTGCAGATCTTTTACAGCTAAATATTCTCCAAGCACATCTTTGGTGAATACTCCAGACACTCAAGATTTATATCCTGGAGTTCACTCAGGGTTTCTCTGTTCACAGCAGAAAACTGTGTTTCCCAGGGATGAGAACCACATTTCCCACTGGGCTGATGAGAGGAACATCTGAGAACAGTCTGGGGGCTCAGGGAAGAGCTTAATTTTCCAGGTTTCTACAGGGAGCATCAGTTCTCAAAACACATCTGTAATTCCTGCCTATCTGGCATTATTTGAAGCATATGTGAAAATCAGTTATTACATTAGTGCACAAAAACCGTAGCACAGATTGGGAACTCAGTACTTTTCAAGACCTTCACTACTAAAAATGCTCTTTTTCTTTAAACTATGAAAAAAAATTATTTCTCTATGTAAGGAAAACTGCTTTGCTCACAACCCAGGAGTAGGTGGTTTCTATAGCGATTCTGTTCTCCCTTAACCAAAACTTGCAGATTTATGTCAGCCAAAGAGAAAAAAAAAAAAAAAGGAGATAGAAAATATTACATTGGGATATTTTTGCTATTTTTCATTATCTCATGTTTTGATTTTGAACCTTTTCTTTAAAACGCATTCTTTTTTATTTTTTTTTAAGGAATAAAATTAAATCAAAACAAAGAAAATAGGTTTTTACTGCAAAACCTTTGATTCAAAATTATCAGACATAAGGTACAAAAATCTTACCTCGAAAGTTCTTCTAGTTTAGATTTAGCAAATTCAAGGCTTTTTCGCTCCACATGTTCGTGTGGTGTGTGAGCCAGAAGTTCATGAAGTGTTATAATATATCTAGGAATCTTGAAACAAATAAGGTATCTAATCAGTATATACATACATACCTTTTTCTCCATTTTAATAGGGTACATGTATATAAATTTGTTGTCCCAATGAAAATGCCAGCTGACTTGTGTGTATTTGTATAAAATTCACATTGGACAAAATTCCTCACTGAAAAATATCCAGTATTTGACTATTAAAGGCTACAGGGTAGCACAAGAACCTTTCAGAGCTTATAACCAGAACTTCTGTGGCAGAACAGAAGTTATTTAGGAGAAGGAGACACAACATTATGTTTAAGTGGAAAGTCATCAGCAGTGACATCTCCCACCAGGTATGAACAGGAACCTTCTCTGCTCTCCCTTCCATGGCCTTGTTTCAGCTCAGCCAATAAAAATCCCCAAAACTTAAATTAAACACTAAAAAAGCATTGTTGCAGGTGGTAATGACTCCTTAGCCTGATATGAATAACTACAACTAACACAAGTGTCACTATACCCTATTTTTTTACCCCATTTGTTTTTCCAATAACTGAGCAAACTGAGGGGGTTCACTATTCTCCTGATGAGTAAAACTCTGCGTTAAATGAAACAGACACAAAATTATCACACCACTGTTTCACAGATACCCTAAAACAGCTGCAATTATTAAACCAGGCAGATCACAACAAAATATCAGAAGGACAAGTGAAGTTCTCAAAACTTTGGTCACATATTTTTCATTTTCTGAGGACCAAGTCACAGGAGAACAAAGTGAGGGGAAGTTGCAAATTTATTCCTGGTAAAACATTTGTGGCTGCTCTAATTTGCTGCACCAGGTGTATCTTCCCTCACTGGGCTCTGCCAGAAGGGATAAGTCAAAGAATTGCTTCTCACCAATTTTCTTTCAGTGCTTGTCCTCATCCCACACTCCCCTCCAACATACCTAAGATTCTGAATAAAGATGAACCAGTATATTTGGAGAAAAGACTTTTACAGGCAGCATTTTGGTACAGTAACAAAATAAATCAAAACTAAACTAATTTGCAGGAGAGTATTTTTAGCTGAGCAAGAAAAACCTTCAATTGATTTATAAAGTCAGTAACACAGAATGAATCAACCAAACAGTAAAACCAAATACACACAAAAAATATGCAGAGACTACCTGAAACATGGGGTAAGTAAGGAAAGTTTCCAGCATTCGCCCCTCACATGCTGGGTTGGCTTCATATTGCTTCAAGAGCTTGTCAAAATCTCTGTTTTGCTTACAGTTTGCCAGTACTTGTAGGCTATACTGATGGTTCCGAACGAATTCTTGATATATGTTCAGCATTGGCAGTAGAATGTCAAATAAGTCAGCTAGAAAAAGTGGAGAAATGCTTTTTTTCCCAACTACCCATCTCTTGAAATGTATTTTTAAAGAAAGTACTACTTTCTATGGAAGTAAATTACTATAATCAGATCTGTTTCCAATAAATTGACATTTTACAAACATTAAATATGGCTCTTTCACCTGCCAAACCATGGTTGTTCTGATTAGGTAATAGTCAGATACTATTACCTAAAATACAAAGCACCCAAGTCTAATCAATGCTTAGGACAGAGGAATTCTCATATACAGACAATTACTGCCCACATGGGACTCCCACTACACCAGATCTTGTGGGTTTAATTCTGCAAAAGATTTCCCTTCAAACAGGACTTTAAAAGAGTCATGTCTTTTTTTTAAAAAAAAACCTCCTTACTGAATTTTCAAAAGCAAATATGAAATTTATCCCCCTAGAGAAAATTAAGTAACTTACCTAGAATTAAGGTAGGCCAGTTAGCTATTCTTGCTTTTAAACCTTGGTGAAATATCTCATGAAGAAACATTATTGTTTCACTGAAAAACAAGTATTTAAACAAACAAAAAGACAATTTTGGCTCTATTTTCTGATTAATAACTCAGGGTAGCATTTTTTCCTGGCTAGTAGTACATTGTGCACTGTATCAGAAAAAAACCAGAAGACAGTTATTGTGAAGGAAATAAGTGCTTCCTTTCGCTGCATTGTTTAAAAGATTTTAGTTTAGTACTTCTAAAATAACACATAGTATTTGGTGTAGAAAGCATACTCTAACTGTGAAAAGGAAACCTGCTTCATAACTAAAGGAACATGTTCTGTTTGGTAGAGGTTTGGGGCAGACTTGGATGCAATCCCAATCCTGTATCCAATGTGAGATGCCTGCTGGCTTATTTGTGCATGGTTATTACAATAGTACTCAGATGCTTAATGAAAGAACAATTCTTTTCTTCGTAGGATATGAAAAGACAAGTGAGAGGGAAGGAGACTCCTTAGGCAGGACGAGAAAACACAGAAGATTTGACATACTCATCCTCAGGGTTTTATCAGGATCATACGAGGCCACCAAGTCAAATATTGCTCTTAAGAGAAAAAGAAACAGGAAAGGTGACAGAAAATGACGAGAACTGCCCCAAGAGGCATCATTTGTCCTTTTTTCCCTCTAGCAGAGGAAGACACAGAATGTCAGAAGGTAAAGAGGTCTCACTGGTTTCAAACAGCATCACCAACAGCACCTTTGCCTTTCAGAGCCTGAACACAAGGGCCAGCCCTTGTAACTGTGAACTGAACCAGCATGGAGAGAAGCAATCATAGAAGCTCCAAAAATGCCAAATAAAACAACGCCAAAAAGCCCAAAGGACAAGCCCTGTACCTGTTGAGGAAGATGCTGCTGACATCATCATGGCTGATGGGTGGCTTCTTCGAGCTCGCAGCCATCCTGAGGGGCCTCAGGAAACAGTTCACAAGCACATAAAGCTGGTGCACATACTCAGATTCAGCCTCCACCATGTTGAACACTATCTGGTTCCTCTTTCTCATGCTTTCTGCATGAGGAGAGCAAATGTAATCTTGGACAATAGTTTTCCATTTCCTTCTACATAGCCAGCCCCGCATAAAGCTCTGAACCTAAAAATGGGTCAAGCAGAACAATAAAATGAGAGAAAAAAAACCAAAACCAAACATTACACAACTTATCACAAGCTCTTCACTTCAGAAATGATCCTCAGAATGAAACGTCATTGCTTAAAAATAAAAATATATTCTTTTATTGATATATAATTGTTCCAGAACTATATATTTTTCAGATTTCTGTTTGTTAAGGGTCATATTTGTTGCCAGGAAACAGACTGTAAAGATATTACATACATACCAAGGAACCTTTTACTGCAAGCTCAAGTGTTGTATACTTCCCATCAGCACAACAAGTTTTTCAGCCCCTTTTACCTCTCCTTACTTATTTCTCTCATACCCCCAAAAGTATCGTGCAATGCTTCCAGGTAACACATTTAAAGACATGCTCAACATCATTATAGACAGCATTTTGAAAATAACTGTTAAACTTAGTTTGCATTCTGTTTTGAATAGATACCCCCTGGCACGTGCATTTAAAGCTAAGGATCCATATATTGAATTGGATCAGGCACCCACACAATTACCCAAAAAGGCAGATTTTTGGCATGCTTAAAAAGCACCTCTACGTCAAGGAAAAACCTAGCTAAGCAATATATTTTGAAGTTTCAAATGGGCTGAAGATTACAGAAGAGGTCTGCATCTGGCCACATAAAATTTCATTGTGTCTGTACCCTGGTCTTGATGTGAAGATCATTCATCCTGAAAGAGAACTGCAAAATCTCACTGGTAGCAGTTTAATCTGAATAAACAACTTAAAAAAAACCCAACTCAACTGTCAAAACAACCAACATGAAGAATGAAGTAAATTTCATATCAATTCAAAATTCTCTTTCTACAAAAAAAGGCATTTCCAGCCTCTATTACAATGTTTAACCCACATACAAAGGAAAATTCACATCAAGTTACCAGCTCAGTGCTGGCCTCGGCTCAGACTGCAACACCCAGAAAAAGACAGGAACTAGGTCCACATTCCACAAAGGATATTATGGAATTTAAGAGGCTGAACACGGTTAGAATAGGAGTAACACTGATGGGACTACAGCTATACTTATAAAACTGAATGCCATTCATGCTCATGCATTAGGATTTGTGGCACTCAGCGAAGGACACAGTTCTGGAGGCTGGTTGTATCCAGCCTTAAGCAATCTCCCCAGAAGCTTCAGATTTAAATGCAATGTAGTTTGGGACAACTGTGTCCCTGTTATTAAAAGCACTGGCCACAGTACCCTGGAACAGTCACCAACCTACAGACTGGCTGACAACTACACCAAGAATGCTCAATATTTATTTTCAATATTTGTATTCCTGCTGCAGTGACAGAATATGTCATGCTCTTACACCATCATAAGCATTTCTACAAGGAAGGAGGATAAAGTCACTACACACTTGATGCCCACAGGACACAGACCACTAGAACTTCAGTCTTTAAAAGCAGCCAAATGCAATATTCAAGCTTCTTTAAGGCACTGCATATGTATCTTACAAATAAAAATGAAAACTATCAGGTACCCATGCAATAAACGTGGCACTAAAACATAGGAAGCTGATGTAATTAAAAAGGTGTAAGTAGGGGCAGGGCAAAAGAAATCTTGCTATTGGACTGCACCTGAAGAAATGACAAAACTAAACAGACTAAGACACAGAAGTACACCCTGTCCCATCCTTCTCTCCTTAAGCACAGATTACTGCACATTTACCTTTTTAATTTTTTTAATATCAGGATCCTCATCTTCCTGGTTGCCGTGATAAGGTCGCATTTTTTCCTTTGTTTTATTCAGTGCTACAATCTGATAACAACAAAAATGCATTAAATGTTTCCTTGAGTACAAAAAAACCCTTAGTTAATGAACTGACAGAAAAATATTTTGCCCTTGCTCCAGCCTGGTAAAGCTGCACAGAATAATGAGCACACATTTGGTCACAGGGACATGAACACACTTCTCTTCAAACCATCACAGATCTTCGTCCAGGTGGAAGGAGGAGCAGAGGAAATTGGGTTCTCCTCTCAAAACCAAGTGTGTCTTTTGGGCTTTTCCAGCTTAGGACTGATAACATTCAGTGAATCAGAAAAGTTTGGAATAGTTCTTAACACTGTCAAAACCAAAGGCCACATGTTGAGGATCAAACTCCTCAAACCTGAAGGCAGGTATGAAGTAACACAATCAATGGTTCTGCTAACCCTCTGAAAAACAAAACAAAACAAACCAAAACAAACAAAGAAACCCCACCAAAAAAAACCAAAAAAACCCAAACCCTAAACCAAAGAGTAATCCAATCAGCAAAGAGTCCCCAATATTTCTAAGAAAAATAATTATTCAATGGCTCACAGAGGGACTGTTATTAACCTTATTCACTGTAATTAACCTTATTGGGTTCTGCCATTTTCACAAAATACTACCGAAATATTGAACATTATTGCAAAGCACACAGCAAAATGTTACAGCTCAGTTCCTGCTTGATGGGCTGGAACAGACCTCGGACTTGAGCCTCTCGATTTCTGTGTCCTGGTCCTCCAGCTGGTGCCGGAGCTGGTTGGCTGCAATCTTCTCTGTCTCCACGATCTGCACAAGGTGGATGTACTTCTGCATCAGCACCTCCCGCTCAATCAGAATGTCTGAGTAGCTAACAGGGAACACGCCGTGTTAGTGGGAACAGCCACAGAGTGGGTTTCCTCTCCCCTTACGAGACAGACAGACAGACATCGCACCAGTGACAAGAAATCTGCAAAACCGTGTTTGTCTGGCTCAAGACATAATGATAGATTGATAAAAAACCACTCAAATAATGACCATCAGATCATCCACACAGAGTGTTAAATATCCTTTTTGGACACAGGTGGGACCAGTACCCAGATTTCAGTATCCAGTTACTGAGAGCAAGATAATTGCACTGTTTATGAGCTTCTAATTCTCACACTAAGCCAAAGAATTCTATAAATAAAATTTTATTAATTCATTAATTTGTTCATTTATTTATTTATTTGAAGGGCTGCTTTTTAACCATCTTTTGGGAGGACTAGGGGGACCATGCAGCACTTCATCAGAATTCTCTCCATCTGCCAAATCTCTTTATTGAGGAAATTCCATGAAACCTGTAACCATCATGTGCTAAGACATGCTTTGCTCTTTAGGCCACTTTTAGATTACTCAGATAAATGCATGTAATCTAATCAGTAACAGGAACTATGGTATCAGTCTTTCTTTTAGCTCTTGGGCAGCTTTTTCCAGAGAAGGGAGAGTATCACTGGTGCAACCAGGTGCCACAGTCATGCCAGAAGGGCTGCTCCCAACTTCAGCTAAAGGACAAATCGATTTCTTCTGATGCAACATCTTCATCAGACTGGCCCTAAAGCAACAAAATCGACAGACACATCACTGCCTCTTCACCTGGGTTTCAGGAAGCTCATTCCTCTGAGAGGAGAGTAAATTTACAAGATAAAGGCCAAACTGCACAAAACAGAGCAGAATGGAGGCCCTAAATTTCTGACAAGAGGTCCTTTGGTATTTTATATCACATCTTTTTCTGCTGTGGAGTTAACACAGTATGTGACAGAAGGAGTTTTTGGATCACACATCTCTCTCTTTTAGACTTCTTCCTACTTGTTACAGCACTCACAAAACAATGAACATTTGCTATTAAATACTGTGAGGCTTTAAGAAAATGTAATAATGTACATCCTTCCACAGTTAATTTTTTTTTGTGTGTACTTACTGGCATTTCAATCAGTATTAGTGCATTTATACACTGGAGGGGGCCAATATTAACAACAGCTATTAAATTCAACACCTAACCTGGAAAGCAAGCCTAGATTTAAAATAATTAGAAAAACTTCCCACAGCTATCATAAAGTAAAAGTTCTTCCTCCTTGAACAGATTATAAAAAGAATAAGAAGTGAATTTAATTCTATTGCATTTACCATTATATTTTGACTACTGCTGTAGTAAACAATATATTGGAAAAAGAAACAACATATATAAATTAATGTGTCATGAAGCAACCCATTTATCCCTTAACTGTGCAATAAACAGTAATAAATACGGGATTTAGCTCTTTAAAATTGTTCAATAATACTCTTTCTTGTCTTGGAAGAATTCTGGTTTTTTTTCAGAAACCACAGTACCTGATCTATTTGCACCCTTAAAGGCATTTGCACATTATAAAAACTATCTGACTAAAACCACAGTTAGCACTAGTTGTTTAACAGTGCTATGAAGATAAAAGTATATGTAATATAGGTAATAAAATGCCTTCCTTGATTTACATTTAATAGTCTTTTTTACCCAAAACCAGATTCAGACAGGTAACAAGCCTTCTTTCTCTATTTATCCTTTTCAAAGTTTTCTTAAACTTTTGCTAGAAAATGTTTCCAATACAAAATTTGACAGATCTGACTTTGCTTTTACTTAAACTGAGAAAAATAGTAGGACACAGAACCAAAAAGGATGAACTCCTGATGTAAGACTCAAGATACTGTTAGATATGGTGGTTTTCTGCCACTTATTTTTCTCTTCCTTTCAGGAAAGAAATTTCATCTATATTTTTCATACTCTTTAAATGCATTAAGTCAGACTTCCACAGCCTTGTTTTACTTGGGAACAAGAAACTTTGCAATGGAAGATTGAAGTTTTTGTTCTTTTGAGAGGTACTTAGTGAAGATTTTGTTCTTTTGAGATTTACTTAGAGTAATTCACTGAGGTGGTGGCTTTGGCTGTCTGAAATGTCAGTCTCAGCCCGGAAACCAAACAACATCTCCTTCACTCCCATAATTAGCAGTATGAAGAGGAGTTAATTAGAAAAGCTTGTGTACACCTACACTAACTCAGAATAGGGCATCCATCTTCCTCCTCAAAACTGCTACTCGGAAAAGAAAAATCACAGGATTTTGGAATAAACTTCATGTTCTTCCAACAAGCCTTTTCATCCACCTCTCTGAAAGTGTGAATGAAGATCATCCTGCCTAAATGTGCTAAACTGAATACCCAGAGTAATCCCAGGAGCCTTCCAAGAGGACAGGGCTTCAATAGTGACAAAACACACATCTACACAAAATCCTTTGTTGAATAAAATTGTCCCAAAGTGTTCAAATGCCCAACGAACACAAAAAAAATTATAGAACAACTTGTAAGAATTCAGCCTAGATCCGGTTCTCTGACAAGTGTATCATTTAACAGAAAGAAGAAACGGCTGCAAAAACCAGATTGTATGAACTGATATTAACATTTTCATGAGAGAAGCAGATCTATAATATGTAGGAAGACCCAAAGACAGAGTGTCCTGAAAGCTGAGCTTATACCTTCCTGCTACTGTACAGAGACAGGCTCAAACCTGGTATTTCAAGCGCCTTAAGCTCTAATTGACCACCACCTACCACACAGAGAAAGGAACAAATGAAGAAAGCCCTGAGAAAAAGTGCTGCACCAATTAGGCTCCATGAGAGCCAATGTGCTCAGAAAATGTAGAAAAACTGGAGAAAGTTTAAGCAGAGTCTCATCATTAAGGTCTCCCTGATGTGGTAGCAAGCCAAGATTAAAGTTCCAGTAGTTCAACCCGCAAATATAATTGATTTTTGTACTGAACTGAGACCAGAGTTGTGGTTCACTGGATCACTCCATGCTAACTGTACACTGGGCCTGGCCACATCAAATCACCCTTTTGAAATGCAGAATGCACAACCCAATTCAGCTCTTCAAGGAAACCAGGCTCTGGCAGCCTGGAAGGCAAGAGCAATTGTCTGCATCTGTCCAAACCACCCACCTTCAAGCAGCTAAAGAACTCCTTATTAGAGGAGAAATAGCCTCCAGATGGGTTTTAAAGTGGCACAGTGACGGCCACAGCAGGGATGGAAACAGTGGAAGTTGCAACAGAACTTAAGCACTTCATCCCCATGACTCTTGGCAAGGTGCCTTGGGACTTGGGAGAGCACTTGGGGGGCACAAACACCACTGGCCTTCAATGAACTCCTGTGTTATTCAGCATTTTAAAGGATACCAATGGTTGCCACAGTTACAGGGAAGTACAAGAAGTCCGCACCTCACATGATTTTTACAACATGATCCTTCTAATTGTGATAGGGAAATGCCAGCTGAAATAAAGAGCCTTTGGAAGGGTGGACCCAACAAGCAGGATACCCAAAGCATGTCACTGGGCATGGATTTCTCCAGAACCACGGGTGTGTGAGGAGGGGAATGCTGCCCTTTCATGTGAGAATGAGACTGTGCTGAAAGCACATCTCATTAGCCAATGTGTTACCCATCAAATGCAACTCATGCTAAAACCAGCTGTTCCAATTGTCCTGGCACTCTGTCTAGGAAAATCTGACTAAAGGAATATGTCTGCAAACAAGCTGGAGCAGAATGCCACCTTATGCCATCATGTAAAACTGAGACAGAACTCAAGGCATGAATCACAGAATGGTTTGGGTAGGAAGGGACATTAAAGCCCATCCAGTGCCACCCCCTGCCATGGGCAGAGACACCTTCCACCAGCCCAGGGTGCTCCAAGCCCTGTCCAAGCTGGCCTTGGACACTTCCAGGGATCCAGGGGCAGCCACCCTGTGGCAACCTGTGCCAGGGCCTGCCCACCCTCACAGAGAAGGATTTCTTCCCAATATCCAATTTAAATCTCCCCTCTTTTAGTTTAAAACCATTCTCTCTTGTCCTATGGCTATCTCTCCATGTAAAAAGTTGCTCTCCCCCTCTTTTGTAAGTCCCCTTTAAGGGAAGGTTATGAAAGGCAGCAATGAGGTCTCCCCAGAGTCACTGGAAAGGCTCTCCATGGCTCCTTTTAGGCTGAGAAGACCTAGCAATCACAGGGATGTGAAACTTCCTCTGGGATACAGGGAAGAGCATTTTGGGGTTGTACAGGGCTTGTTACGGAACTGAAGCAACCAAAGTCAGAGAAAGGGAGGGATCAAATAGGTCTGAGGAAAAGCAAACTTGCGAAAATAGAGAGATAGGGGGCTAAAGGGGGATAAAGGATCACAAGTAACCAGGCTGATCAGTACACTTTTCTGGCCATGATTTGCACTCACCACCAATATTCATTCTGTTTTCTCATCAAACTTCACTTCTAACTTCTTTACTTGGAGAGGGGTCTCTGTATGTGCCGCCATGGAGCTCCAAGTGCCAGTTCCTGGAGCTGGGACCAAGAGGCCACAGGTCCTGTGTGTCTGCAATGGCAGGAACACCCTGAAGAGGTGGGAGCATGTGTGTCTTGTCCGTGTGTGAACTGGGGTGTGAGCACCAGGCACTGCTGAGCGAGGGGAGGCAAGTGCTGAGGATGCACTGAGCCCAAGCTGGATCAACAGAGGCCCCGTGATTTGGCTGCTGAAGGGCACAGGACACTCAGCCCAGCTGCTGACAAGACCAGGAGCTTGGGTAGCTCCTGGGGAGTTAATTTTCAGAGCTGTGTGTCCCTGTGGCAGCTGGGGACCAGAACACCCCAGGTGTGGTTCCCAGCTGGACTCAGTGTGCAAGGCAGCTGTGCAGACACGTGCAGTGTGGGGGTCTCTGCATGTGCTTACATGAGGGAGCACCTGTGCACCAGGTAAGGGGGGATGCATAGCACTGCAGGGGGGTCTGTGAGGGAACTGGAAGTGCTCAGGGCCCAGGGACAGCTAGTGGGACATCCAGAGTGTCTCAGACCAGTTACTGGAGGTCCACAGTGTGCTGGGGAGGGGTTGAAGTGATGCAGGAGTGATGGGGGCTGAGCATCATCAGCTGGAGGGGCTCTGGGGGCACTGGAGGCAGGGACTTCCAGCAGCTGGGGAGACAGAGGATCCAGGACCAGCTCCTGGACAGCCTGCATGGTTATTCCCTGGGGAGACCCACGCTGTATCTTTGTGCTGTGTGTATTCCCCTTTGTATTGCTCACAGCCAACCAGGAACGACAAAACTGTACATATTAAATCACTAAGCCTCAGGTAATAAAGCTCCTCTGACAGCAAGGCTTCAGCTCTGAGCTACCACACTGAGCTTAAACTGCCTGCAAAACAGTGTGTGGAACACACAGAGTATTAGCAAGCAAAGTGTGCCTACAAACCTGAGAGCAAGCCTCTGTTTTTAAGGTTGGTTTGTTGGTTTGTTTCTGATTCTCAGTTGGAGGGCAGTAGTTCCTCATGCACTTTAAACAGAGACCCAGGAGAAAGAAGCACTCCCATTTTCCTCCTTGCACATCACCTGTGCTGGGAACATGAGTGTGTTGTGTGGATGTGCAGTGAACAGACCTGAAGGATTGAGATGGATTGAAACTAAGCAGGCAAAAAAAAAAAAACAAAAACAAAAAACTAAGCATAATTCATTTTCAGGTCAGTTTCCCAATTATGTTTGCACTTGTGCCTGCATGAAAGAAGAGTGCTCATTCCCACACCTGGTAAATTTAAGACCTTTGAATAAATTAAAGTAGAAAAAGCCAAGAAATTCAATGAATACTGCATCCTTATGAAAAAAAGAAAGCATAAAAATCCCCAGAAACATAGAAGAATTTGTAAGAGAGGGTGAAAAGTATACCTCAATGTATTGAGGGTGAAACAGAATTTTTCATAAGAGAACAAGTTCTGGAACAAAGCCAAAATCAGGACTTCCAGATGCAGTCACTGACAGAGGAATTGGAATTTGCCAGGAATAAATCCTCCAGCCCAGAAATGTAACTCAAAAGAAGAAAACAATACCTGAATATTACTGAGAAACAAAAATACTGAAAATTCATATAAAATTAAAAGAGATGAAGTACAGATGTGGAAGTGATAATGGGGTCCCATTAAAATACACTGGTTTGAATATCCTGTTTCCAACTCAGAAGCCAACAGTCTCTCCCAAATGAGGAGAGGGCACTAAGGACAGAAACAATGGACAGAATAGCGGAAAATCCTTTAACTATGTATTTGCTTCCAAATAAATCACCTTTTTATTCAGAGTGGGACATGGGATGCACTGAGATTGTAGCATCCCTTTTTCAACAGTCTGTTTATAACTTGCAAAGTAAATAAAACATGGAATAAATTTTGATGGCTTGAAAAACACATTTAGCAAAAAAAAAAATCATGAAAAGCAGTACAAAATTAGATTTTCTATAAGTCAAAGTAAGAAAAGAAAATACCTCAGCTACTTTGTCTCAGCCAAAACACAGATTTCCATAACTATTCACAAGGATAAGACCCTCTGGAAAGCAATTAAATATTTCCCTTTCTCAAATGCCAACACACTCACACAGAGAAGGATGTTCCCAGGCCTGTTTTTAATGTAAGGGTAGCAGGAATCTTCTCAATTCCTCCCAGACTTTTCAACTAAGACACCTGAGATACTACAAATAAGTACCTTTTAAGGGCTACATAAAATGTTATTCAGCAATTCAAAACAAATAGCAGAGAGAAGGGTGAGAAATGTCTTGGGCTAGGCTCAAATGGACAGCGACACCAAAGAAGCTGCCAGAACTTATCCCATTTGTCAAAAATACAGACAAGCTCAAGGAAAAAGGTCTACATTGTGGTGCAGGCAAAATGCAATGCCTGAAGAAAATCTGTTTCGTTTAACTATACTGGCCAAAAAAAAAAAAAAATCTAACATGGTAGTCCAAAACTATTATTTTAGCTTCCTTTTTATGTAAAAAAGACTCAATGGTTTAGCAGCTAATTGTGCAAGTCCAAATTTTTCTGCTACACACAATGTAAAGCAAATAAAAGCAGATTCAAGCGAAGCAGAAAATCATCAGAGCAAAGAGGTAAACACAGTAGTAGGACACTTTGTGGTTTGCAACTAAATTTCAGTTTGTTTTTTTTTTATAATTTGTTGATATTTTGTTCAAGAAAACAGTACTACAACAAAAAGCCCCATGCCCCTGGAAAATCTCCCCAAGAAAATCAGAGACCTCTACAGAAAAGTTGACTAAGAAAATCCCCCAAATGACACAGGGCCATGAGAATTGTCCCTCACTGGTGTGACATAGCTTGATATCATTAGGATGGTCATTTCAGATAGGGACAAATAAAGTGGAAATAGTCCAATAGTGAAAGGGATGCAGATAAAAAGACTGATCTTAGTTACCTCAGAGACCCAGATGTCCTCTGAGGGCTGTGATTGTAACTATCTGGTGGACTCAAAACTCAACCACCTTGACTTTGAACATCACAACCCAGTTCTTCTGAGCAAGATTAAGTTTTCACTGCTTTGACCTGCATGTTGGCTTAACATTGGCTTGATTTTCTGTCAGGTTATGCCTTGAAAAATTGATGTGTGAAGCATTTATGGACTGAACTACCTGGAGAAAAATCTCAGCCCACTGTTACGAAGCTCTTCTTGCTTGCACATCTTTTGCACCAGGGAACAGACAGGAATCACAGACTCACAAACCACTGAGGCCAGAAAAGCCCTCCCAGCCCCCAGAGCCCACCCTGTGCCCCATGCCCACCTTGTCCCCCAGCCCAGAGCTCTGAGTGCCACGGCCAGTCC
>JAWMRD010000085.1:8324153-8339460 GCA_035584875.1 Syndactyla subalaris | reverse complement strand
GAGTGCCACGGCCAGTCCTGCCTTGGGCACCTCCAGGGCTGGGCACTCCAACCCTCCCTGGGCAGCCCCTGCCAGTGTCTGAACACCCTTTCTAGGCACAAATTCCTCCTGCTGTCCAACCTGAGCCTTTCCTCTGTCCCTGTCCCTGTTCCCTGGCAGCAGAGCCTGACCCTCCCTGGGTTCTGACTCCTGTCAGGGGTTGCAGACAGGTTATAGAAATAGAAACTCATCCTGCTAAGAGGGAACTGCAGGATCCTGCTTCTCCTCAAAGCCATTAACACAAGAAAGCCAAGCTCCTTTCTTCACTTGCTGCTAGTTGTACTCAACAAAAGGGACTGACCCAGGCACAGAGACAAGGTGTGTCTCCCTCCTCACACACGCTCTCCTGGGATGGGCTCAGTTCCACTCCTCAGAGCTGCTCCAGACCTGAAATAATGTGCTCGCCCAATCAGACACCACCCAAAAAGTGGTTCACCTCTTGCCACAACCAGCAGGGTCTCTCCTGGAGAAGGACGGGGCCCCACTCAGTCAGGTGCCAGCACTAAGGAGAGGATGCAGATCCAAAGGCTGGATGCCCAGGTGACACAAGACCTGCAGCTCCAGGGCCTCATGTAACAAGCTCTAGATTAAAATCCACTGGCTGCTCACGTTCAATTTTAATGAACACGAAGCGAAATCAGTTCTGTTTACATGGCTCTTGTCCTGAGGAATTCAGAATCTGCCTGGCTCCTTGTGCGTTGCCATGGCACTGCAGATTAGCTGAGGTGAGTGTCGAGGGGGGAGGATGGAGAAAGTGCCTCTGCACACCATTCCACAAACCTTCAGTTAGATGATTTTCATTTAGATTATACTGTAAACTTTGACCACTTGCCACATAGACCTTTCCTCAGGCAAATATCACTGCAAGGCTGAAAGTCCTATCACATCCCTTTTCACAAGACTGTGATTCAGGACCTCAGTTTTGAAACCAAAATTCCATTTGTTGCCCTTTACCATCATAATGGCTTGACATCCTCTTTCTTATATTTATTTCCATATCCGAGCTTTTAGAGAAACACTCATTTATTCATTTGGAATATCATTAATTTCTTCACTCATATGGCACATTTGTCTCCAGTGGAGGACTAATCCTAGGGCTTGTTTCTAAGAAAATAGTTTTCTTCCTGGAACCAGTGGAACACAACTGGAATCAACTGGGGCACAATCACTTATAAAAGATAAAAGATAATGAAATAAGCGTGAATGATAAAAGTGTTTTTTTCCTATAACATACCCATGAACTGCAAACAACACGAAACTAATAAATTGCAACATTTATTTCTGTTCGGAGAGTGGACTTACATTCAAACTATTATGAATTTATTTGCAAAAAAATGGAGCAGAGGATTACAAATGGAGTTTCATACCTCGCTTGGTGAATAGCTTCTACCCACTCATCTCCATCCACTTCATCCTCACAACGGAGCTCCAGTGGCTTCTGCCCTTCATGGCCAAAGAGAACAGTAAAGTAATGCTGCAAATTATAAAAAAAAAAAGTTCAGAAACTCTTAGATAACACAGATATATAAAACTAAAGAAGAAAACCCCAACAGAAATCAAATAACCTACACAGCAAAAGAAACCCAAACAACCTTTTATACCGAGCCCAAAGCATTGTCAGCCCAAGGCAGATGTTTTAAGTTTTCATCTTGAAACATGTATTGAAGTTGAAACTATCCTGAGAATATTCCCCTGTGTATCAAGGTAATAGCTTTCAAGATAGTTATTGTTAAGTTATTGTTCTTAAGCTTTCACATACAGTACAACAGAATACTATTCCCCAAACAGCTCCTACAGTCAAATGCAGTAACAGAACTACAGTGGGGTGTCTGTATCTCTTTCTTGCATTTCTTCACACAAAACTCTCCTAAGATGCCAGCACGGGACACCAAACCTGGAACCATCACTACCTCCTCAAGAGACTGCAGGCTGTGCACTTGGCTCTGCCTTATTGCTCACCTTTCCAGAAGAACAAGGACCTTTCTCAATCATCACACTCACAAAACATTCAAGAAACCTCTCCAATGGCTGTCATTGCAACAACTTTTTGTTTTCACAAGAAAATGGTATTCACTCAAAAACTGTCATATTCTTTGATGGTATTTCTTGCATAGAGGGTGTTGCCCAAGGTGTGTTCCACAGGACACAGCGTTTCAGAAAAGTTCTTGATTCTTTCAGAGTGTAATATTAATAGTATTGCCTAGTGAGGAGGAGAGAACTCCCACTCATCTACCTTAAATCCTATTTCACAAGGTTGCCTATTTACTACCTTATTTTGCACACTTGCGCACCAACTTACAGCTGGGTAGCAAACAGAATTCTCCCAACTCAGACGAAAATAGGTGAGAAAATAGTCGGCCTAAACACACACCTGTAATTCCCACAGGTTCCCTAAATGCAGTCCTAAATGCCACATTAGTAATCCAGATGTTTCACAGGCAGCAGGACCAGTGAGGGGCCTGCCCACACATAAAAACATCTGTCATTTGGTCTGATGTCATTCAGGAGCTCTTCCAGCTAAACCAGGTCACTCAGTTCTCCTCACTATCTAGAACTCCTCAATCCCTACTCCAGCTGTGAACAGGGAACCAGATACAACCACACATGGCAGAGATTTCTGCCTGGGATCTAATAGCAAATGCCAAACTCACTCCAGTCAGCAAACAAGGTGTGTAATCTGTATAATCTGCACTCTCCCATGCCTTTAGCATGTTCACAAGAGCAAGAAACCTGAAGTGATGTGAAAAACCACCCTTCTTTCCTCGTCAAACCCACAGCTCAGCTGGCAAAGCCCCTCTGAGCCAAACAGGGTGCTGGAGACCCATCCAGTGTCAGCCCCTGCAGCACCCAAATCCACTCCAAGGCAGGAGGAACACGAGCACAAAAGAGAATGGGAGGGGTGGGATTTCACCTGCCCAGAACTGGCTGCAGACACTGTCAACAGTGACAATTAATTTTGTCCATATAAAAGGAGACTATTCCAGGCACTTCCAGGTCCCTTCTGGAACATCTGGGATCCTGCAGGTGCAGGGCACAAGCTGGGTGTGCAACAGGTGATAGAAGGTATCAATAAGTGATATAAAATATCAATAAGGAACTAACATTGGGAGGGAACTGATATAAAGTATCAATAACTGATATAAAGTATCAATAAGGAACTATCTGTAGAGGGAACTGATATAAGATATCAATAACTGATATAAAGTATCAATATGGAACTAACACAGAAAGAACTGATATAAGGTATCAACAACTGATATAAAGTATCGATAAGGAACTAACACTGATTGGTGAATAGAAATAATTGTAGAGGCTTTTGCTGAAGTAGCAAAGACAGACTGCATGGCTGAGGTCACAATTATTGGCTACAGGGAATATGTTATGGTTGCTCTCAGTACCTGGCCTTGAAGCTTCTAAAATTAAGATAAATCAGGAGAAATGTCAAGAAAGTGAGATAATTGTAGAAGTTTGCTAATTAGACCGGTTCAAGTTGCCAACAGACCTGGTTTAAGACACTTTTTGAGCCAAGTTGAAAAGGGCACAGCGAGGAAGACCCACAATCTTCATCCCCAGGACCCCCGAAGACCCCGGCCCAGGAAAAATGGAAACCAATGGGCAAACTGAGATGGGAGGAGCGCGGGGTGGAGAAGATGGAAATTACTGCTTGGAACTAATTAGAATAACCCTGCCTTGTCAAAAGAAAATAATGCATATGTATAAAGAAATAATGACTGTGCATGTTTTAACTGTATATAAACAGGCCTGTGAGCACAGACAGGTGTGCCTGTCTTTGGTGGAGCAATCCCCCAGGCACCCAGTGCTGAATAAATGGACCTGCTCTACAACTACCTGGTTGGGGGGGTCTCTTTCAGCACATCACAATGTGAGGACACCCCAGGGCCCCATGCTGACCACCCTGGCTCCAGCAGTGCCTCTGCCCCTGCCTGTGCAGAGAGGTTTGTGCCTCTGGGCATCACTTTACAAAACCCAGCTGGCTCCGTGTCTCCAAGAACACTCACATATTTGGTTCCTCTTTGGGTAACGTGAGTATAGAAGAGGTCATTTCATAAAGATAAAAACTATGCAATTCGGTTTTGTATTCATTTGCTAAACATCATCACACACATACAGAACACTTTTCATGCAGAAGATCACCAGCACTGCAGGATGGCAGACAGACACAACAGAAACAAGGCCACGTAAGGAGCAGCATTCACATTTAACAGGCTTTAAAAGAGGAAGTTCAGGCTCAGATCAGCTAAATTTCACAAATAAAACAACTTCAGGGGACAGAGAAAGATTAATAAAACAGTAAAAGGACAGTACTATAAAACTGCAGTGTCTATCACTTAAGCTTGAATGCCATTTTATTGGGGCCACTGGATTCTCCATAGCAGTGAAAGACAAAAACTTCTATAACAATACAATCCAGTTAGAAATAACCTACAGCACAGTGAAAAGTGCAGCAAGATTACACACAAATGAGCTCTGTTTATAGAGTGGAATAGTCTATTTAAAAAAGTATATTTAAAGATAAATCACACTGTTCAGCACTGCATATTATGTAACAAGTTATTTGCGTTTCATAAAGCTGTTACATATAAAATTAGAATAAAGACACAAGTGCAGACAAGCACTGGATTTAATCCCATTGTGTGGGGATTCAATTTAAAGGGAGAGACAATATTACAGCTCTCCCTGCCTTTAAAGTGCCATAACTCAGACCTCTCTTTAGCAAGACTTGCAGTGATACCGTTGCAGAATTTAAACTTAGAGGTTTGCAGTTACTATGGTGATAGTCAGGCTCTAAACACTTAGTTAGTCCAAGAAAATGCATAAATTTAAACAAACTTAGAGGGCTACTACAGTAGGATTGGACCCAATGACAAGTAAAGGTAAATTTTAGAAGACACTTGTTTTCTGAAGCTACTTCACCTCCTCAAACACATATATTGCACTCCAGCATCAGTATCAATGATAATTTATCCAGAAGTAATCAACTCTAGAACAAGCCAAGTGCAAGAAAAATATCACAACATGCCTCTGAAAAGAATCTCTAAGTAATCTTTGAGTTCTTTTTCTAAAATAAATGTTGCTCATCAAAAAAACTAATTTACCAAGAGAAAATAAGATGGTATCTGTGATGCACTATTACATTCTTCAGTAAATGATGTATGTGAGTGGGCCTATATATATAATTATATAGAGACATATATAATTTTGGAACTGCCATTCAATACTAGACAGTTCAGCTTCTATATCACTGCAGTACAGAATAGGTAAGAAATACCCTTCTGCATACACGTTGGTTTCTTGAAGTGGTAACAGTAAATATTTAAGAATAACAGCACATATTTACATCAGCTACCCTCACCATCATCATTCATCATGCCTGCTGGATTAGCAAGGAGGCACTTGTGTTTCAAGTTAAGCCCGTGGTTCAGCTGGACAATTTTGTTATTGTTCTTTATTCTGAAAATCCCCAGGGTCATAGAAGATAAGACGAACATTCTCTATTTTGACATAAAACAAATTCAGTAACTTCATTTTAATGCGTGTTTTCAGCATTCAGGTGTGCATAAGCAAAATGTTGCCTTCATTGGAATAAAAACATCTTTGACTGAGCTCTCCAAACTAAAGCCTGTGGGGGAAAAAAGGAGGGGAAGTTTCAAACACCTTGCACAGGTTCGAAGGCTGACTGACAGTCAAGGAAAGAACAATGGGATTAGGGTTTATTAAAAATATTGTTGTGTATCACCCCTCTGACTTGTACCTGGGGCTAATCAGTTCCTTCCTGTGAGCTGATGGGCACCTCTGCTCCAAAGACAAGACTGGAGCGAGATTAAGACCCTGAGTGAAAGAAGTCCTGTGCCAGAGCACACTGATTGTGATGCTGGGCTCCCCAGGACAGCAGCTCACACCCCAACTGCCCTTGTAGAACTGCCCGAATAATGGCAATAATCAAAATAAAACAGCAAAAGCTCTGAAGGGGACGTGCTTCCCAAGGGGAAAACCAAGCACTTTTCTGGTAAAAAAAAATCAGCCAATTAAACAAACAAACTCTCACCAACAGAAAATACAACAAACACACTAAAAAAGCACCCAACCACCCCCCCAAAAAAAACCCCAAACAAACAAAAACAAAAACCCACCAAAACAACCCCCAAAAAGCCCAACACAAATGATACATGCCCTGCAACAAAAACAATACTTTTAAGTCTACTGAGAAAGAGCCTCCACCAACACAGCCAATTTCCTGCCAGCAGAATGGTGTTCTCCTTGGACTGCCAGAACATTTGCTGTTCATGGAGTGAAGGTCACACTGACGTGGGCATCACTCTTTCAGGGCACAGGGACAATCCCACAGTTCATTCTCCTCCCTCCACCCCACACAGAACCCCAAAGGACACCTCTCCTACCCCTTCCCTCCTGTGCCCTGGTAACTCCCTGTCCATCCCCTCCATCACTCCTTTCCACCCCCCAGCAGTCATAGAAACCCAACGTGCCTTTTCCATTTGTAAATTAGTGATGAAGCTTCAAACAACGCACTCCTGCAACTCTGGAGGACCAAGAGGACCCAGGACTCCCCACTGTGGTGCTGCTCCCTGCCCAGGCAGAGGAGCACAACACAAAAACTTGGACAGCAGCACAAACACTTGACAATTTTGCTACAGCTCCTCCCAAATTTTGGTCAGCTTGGAATGCCCAGATGGAAAAGCTCACACTGAAGAAAGCAGGCCTGTATTGACAATGGGTTTGTGATCTTATCCTCCCATCAGCATGTAAATTACACTTCAGAGGAAACCAAGGTGGTGGTGAAACTGTGTTGTCCTGTGGGCTTGCAAATGATTAT
Organism: Syndactyla subalaris; assembly: GCA_035584875.1. Lineage (NCBI taxonomy): Eukaryota > Metazoa > Chordata > Aves > Passeriformes > Furnariidae > Syndactyla > Syndactyla subalaris. The sequence continues at coordinate 8,332,568 of JAWMRD010000085.1, read as the reverse complement.
AGTGTGGCAACAACCACCTGCCTGTGAACTGCTCTTCCCTAAACTTTTCTTACTAAACATAAACCTAATTTATAATAATTGACTATAAGGTTACCATTTTAAAAACTTAATTGTGGCATGACCTCATTAGATGCCATTCCCTGATTTTTTTCAGTGATTTATTGCACACTCTTGGTTTAATCATTCGAGCCAGGACTTTGAGGGTAAGTTAAAAAGAAAATTCCAGGTGTCAAAATTGGTAAGAACAGAAACTACAGATGCAAAGAAATGGTGAAATATTTGTCTGTGTATCAGGACTGATAACAAAAAAAATTAGGAGCCTTAACAAAAGCCTGTCTTCAGTGTGAGGCATAAGGAATCTTAATCATTTGCCATATTTGCTACCTGGTGTTTACAAGGGCACATTACAAACCTTTATGTGCTGAAAAAGGTGGCAGAGGTGATTCATTAAAACTTAAGATGACACGCTAAAAATATTTCTTGTTCTTGACTTCTAAAGACATTTTAATTTCAGAATCTGGAGGTAAGCAATCTGAAGTGTTAGTAAATTACTGGGCAAAAGAGAACAACTAAAAACTCCTTAGTAATCCCTGGAGGAAAAGCAGCAAACTGCAGCCTAAATCAAAGCAACTTATGCTACTCAAGGACACATTAACTCATCAAGTTTTCAGACGTGTTCTACTGATGGTATTTTGCCCAGCTTCTCAAATACAAAACAAAATGTGCATTCTGTATTTCATACATCCTGTGGAGAGGGAAGGAAAAGAAGGGAATATGTTTGGAAGAAGGCAGGATCTCTAGAAGGGAACAAGTGCAAAAGGATGACGGTGTGCAGGCAAGGAAAATCTTTGGGGGAGAAGTCAGCAATCCCTCATGGAGAGAGACTGTTCAGAACAGTGGGTAGTGCTAGGACACATGGAATAGCTTCCCACTGCCAGAGGGCAGGGATAGATGGGATACTGGGAAGGAATTGGTGGCTGGGAGGGTGGGCAGACCCTGGCACAGGGTGCCCAGAGAAGCTGTGGCTGCCTCTGGATCCCTGGAAGTGTCCAAGGCCAGGTTGGACGGGGCTTGGAGCACCCTGGGCTGGTGGAAGGTGTCTCTGCCCATGTCAGGGGGTGGCACTGGGTGGGCTTTGAGGTCCCTTCCAGCCCAAACCATTCTGGGATTCTGTGATCACTGGATAAGCAGCTTGTTAGTGGGAAGGAGAGCACTGTGCTTTGAGCCAAGGGAAGACAAATGCTAGGGCTGGATTTTCCCACATCTTGAGACTTGTTGTGCCACTGCTACTGACAAGAAATTCATAGCCCATTGTTGTTAAATTAGCATGAGAATGGAATAATGACAGGAGTAGTAATTTTTTTTAAAGTTTCCAGGGAGATCTACTGAGCCAATACACCAATTAGAAGAAGCTATAATGAGAACAGGATTAGTGGACATCAGAATTAATATGATGCACTTGGTAACATACAGAATGGCTTTTGTAAAGGGATGTCATCTCCTCTAAACCCAAAGGACTTTTCAGAAGGGGTCGACAAGCATTTGGATTACAACAATGAGGTTTACAAGGTTTACAAAATGCTTTTGACAGAAATTTAGGGAAACAATTAAGCATCTATGACTTACAAGAAAAATGCCTCTTCGCACACAAGAAAAGAAAAAACCAATCTGATCACAAGCTAGGAAACAGAGATGGAATATTGGACTATCTGTCAGTTCTTACAATGCAGCAAGGTCATCAAAGGACTTCCTCAGGGAATTGTTTTGAGGACCAGGACAGCCATTATCAAGGATGACAAAGTTTGTGAATTATTCAGGATGTTAATGATGAGAATCAATTAAGAACAACTGAGGACTTGGCACACTCGAGTCATCGGACAGCAAGATGGCAGATGGAATTAATTGTGCACAAATGTAAAGTGACACATGTGAGGAAAAACATTCCAAGCTTCACATGTGAAAAGATGGGCTCTGTGCCTGGTACTACCACTCAGGTATCCTGGATTAAATTCCATGCAAACACCATCCCAATGCTCTGTAGATGTCAAAGAAAGGCTAACCAGGGTAAGGGGTGACTGAGAAAGAAGCAGAAAAAAGTGGTCAAGGGTTTTATGCTACGAAAGATCTTGAATATTGGGAGCTTTGTACCTCCCATCATGGAAAGGGCAACACAAATTGGGAAAAGTTCAAAAGAAGATAAAGGTGGCATGGAAAGCATTCTAAATGCCCTGACTGGATAAGTGAACCTTGAGCCGAGATTCTTTGGCACAAAGAAAAGACAAGGGATGATGTTTTTAAACTGGAGGAGGGTCAGTTCAGACTAGTTGTCAGAAAGAAATTTTTTACTATGAGGGGGTGAGGCAGTGGTCAAAGCTGCCCAGAGAGGCAGAGGATACCCCATCCTTGGGAGCATTCAAGGTCAGGGTGGATGGGGCTCTGAGCAGCCTGATCTGGCTGGACATGTCCTGGCTCACTGCAGAGAGGGCTGGACTTACCTTTAAAAGGTCCCTTTCAACCACACTGTTCTATGATTCTATGAAAGGAACAACTCTGGGGATACAACACAGGTCTGCAAAATCAGAAGAGATATGGAATGGATGGGTAGGGTTCCACGGGCCTCTTTCTCTCACAATTAAAAAAAGAAATAAATTCTATTAAACAAATGTCATAGAAATCAGCTTCAAAACAAACCACAGAAAGTTGTTCTTCATGGAACCAGTAATAACCTGGGTTACTGAACACACAGAATTCAAACAGTCCCGAAGCTGCAAACAATGGAAACTGAGTTGTCTCAGAGGAGAGGGAAAGGAAAAGTAAAAAATGCACCTAAATTGATGCCTTCCCCATCATATCCTCATGCTCCACATTGTAAGACAGGTTATTAGACTGGATAGACCTTTGGTCCACCCAAATAAAGCCTTTCTCATAGTCTTGCAGGAACTAATTAAACTTCCCTTGATGGTATGATAGTCTTCTAAATCCATCAAATTGCTTTGCACTTTATAATAAATAAGATACTCACATGAAGTGCTGGTTCTTATTAATTGTCTAGGTTTTTTCTTTCTTATTTTGGACTTGATTTTCGCTCTTTAAAAAATAAAGAGGTAATTTGCAACACTGGTGGAGAGCCACTGGAGTATTCCAGGTTCTGCGTTCCTTTCTGGTGACACATTGGGATTAAGGGCTTTTTTTTATCATCTTAATGTTACTTGGCCACCCCTGGTAGGTAGAAATCTGGTATAGAATAGAACTACAGAAAAAAAATTACCGAGATAAATGAGAATAGGGGTTTTATATGCTAAGAACACAGGAGAAGAGACTGATTTGGATCTCCATCTCTCACACTGTGGAGATTCAGAGACGGGCTCTAGTTGGTTTCCAACTGGACAAATACGTACTACCTTATTTTGGATGGCAGATGAGATGGCTTCATGTCTTCTCTCTTTAACCAATATTGGATTAATCAAGTTACAACTTGCTCCATAAAATCTATTCTGACATCTGACAGTAAATCGCCCTACTGAGCCATCCTGCAAATATTGCCTGGGCCAAGAACAGCAGGGTTCTGAGGTCATTATAATTAAATATGCAATCAGCAGGTTTTGAATTAGGGAGCATATACATAAATGTACCCTGTTTCATAAACTCTTACTCAGACAAATAAAAAATACCACACCCAACCTGTAGCAAAACAGAAATCAAGGAACACATAAAGGTCACTGAAGAGATTAATTCTTGGGCTACTCTGCTGACTTGCATTGAAATTACACCAAATTGCAATGGTTATAGCATTTGTCTTCATGGATGAGAGAATCAGGCTAATACAGCCCCATCTGCTGTGTTTCCAATGCAGACCATTTGCACTTCAGCAGCAGTTTATCAACAGGGGGAAATTCTGCCACAGAAAAGGAAATTCTGCAAAGTAAAGCCTACAGGAAGAGGAACAGCACAGTAAGTGCAGCTAAATTATTCCCTGATAATATACTGAACACAGGTACCATCATCTCAAAGTGCATTTGACACTGTCCAGTGGGAATTTCCAGCCAGAAACCACAAGCCACTTGGTTTTTAGGGACCTGAAAGGCAATACCAGTATGTTCACCAATAAACACTCACAGTGTTCCCAGAACTGCTGCCTTCCTGCACATCCTCAGCCTCTCCTCCCACAGGAACTGAGGTCTCCTGGGACTGGCACTGATCCATCTCTGCATCTGATTTCCTCAAGTGGCTGATGCTGTGCCCTGAGCATACCTTCTACTGGCTAAATTCCTAAAAAGTGAGAAGAGTTTTCTACAAATCACAGCCAAATCAAACCTGCCTAAATAGGAGCCAGACAAAATTTCTCTAAATGCTGAATGGTATACACAGGTATCCTTCTCACCACCCCCAGTACCACTGCTAGGATTCTGATTTTCACAAGCACTGGGAAAAAGACACAGTGCTCAAGTCTGCAGTTCACATTTATCAATAAAACATCTAAATTTTAGCTGCCACTTGTTGCCTCAGAATCCTTCCAGTCTTCAGTTTCCTTGTAAGACATTCCTTATGCCAGCAAAAGAAAAATCACTGCAGACATTTTCAGGACATGGACCCCTATGTGGAGAGTTTAACAAATAGCCAGGTATATGCTGGGACCTTGCTGTCGTGTAGTGAGAGGTTTGCAGTGTAAATGATGGAAAAGGAGCACAGAAATCCCATTATGCCTCCTGATGACCTAATCCACCATGTAGGGCTGGGGCCACGTCCCTGGTCTCCTGTCACTGACCCCATTGCAGGGTGTCAGTGGCTGCCACTGGGGCCAAAGTGGAGGGAAGGAACAGTCAGGTCAGTCCAGGTTCCCTCCTCAAGCATGGCACAGCTGCAGAGAATCGGGGCTGCAGCCCTACCACATAACTAAGCACAGTACAGCTGGGTTAGTAAAACAGAATGTGATGATCAAAGCGACAAAGGATGGACAGATGGTGAAAACACACAGAAAGAGACCACAGGGAGTAGTGTAATCAGTGGCAGTGTTGTATTTTCCAGGACTTAAAGTTTCTGTGTTTTGCTCTTCTTTCTTTTCTTTTTTTTTTTAATCTGTCTTATTCATTCACTGTTCTTCACAACCCTGACCTTTCTCCATGTACTGACAGCCCTTCTCTCTTTGTCCAAACAACAGCCAGAGCACCTGCTATCCAGCCTTCTCCTCTGAAATCTGGCAGTGATGCAGAGATCCTCCACATCAATTCAGCTATAAACTATCTCAGCATTTAGTTGGCCCTGCAAAATCCCTGTATTTTAATTAAAAGATCAGACTTCAAAGGCCAGAAGGAACATTTATAACCTTCTATTCTGATTACTTATGTAATAAGGAACAGAAAAGCCTCCCTGGAGAGCTTCTGCATCAAACATACAGGACCTAGGTGAGACACAGACCCTCCTTCACCAATCCCAACATAAAAAGTAATGAAAAAACCCTCATGAGCCCAAGTTCAGTTGTTCTAGGTAATAAATTACCCTTGCTGCTAAAACCATGTATTTTAAAGAGTAACTAAACAGGTAAATAATGAAATTATATAAAGAGGCTGAATATTGAAGGTTGCATCCATACAGTGTGCAATGCAGGAGTGGAGCCTGGGTTCCTCAGTAAACACCACCATATATGCCCCAAAATAAAAACAACAACAACAACAACAACAAAACAAACCCAAAACCAAAACTAACCAAACAAAAAAACTCAACCCCAACCAAAAAAAAACCAAAAAACCAACAAAACAATAAAAAATAGAAAAGGTATAACGATCATAAATCATGCTCACAAACAATTTTTGTAAAACAAGTAATGTTGAAATATTAATTTACAAGAAACAGATTAATTGGCTGGCTTCCTCATTCTATTCTGAATATATGCAAACATGGGATTTTTGATTTTTAAAGCTTTTTACATACAGTAACAAACTTTCAAACTCCTCTACAAGGTAAGAATTACAGTGCCCATTTTAGACACAAGGATATGTGCAAAGATGTCCAAATATAGATCTGCTGAAAAGAGTTCAACTCCAGACTGCTATAAACAGAGCTTCTCTCCCTGACGTGAGCCAACACACGATGGGGAAGCAAGAATAAGAAGTCAGCACATCTTAGACCTTGTTACATCTCTGTTATATATAATAATTTCTATCTATAAACATTTTAAGAAAAAAAAACAAAACAAAACACTCAAAATTTCAAGAAACCCCAGTAATCTGTGAGATGAGGGGCAAGACTGGAGGAGTCACACAGCAGCACTAGAGATTGCCAGGACTCTGATGGAAAGTAAAGACCACTGCAAAGAGCCACATACAATGTTTTCATGAAACCTGGATGATTTTATGGAAAAATGTCTTTTTGTTGCCACCATGCTCTCTGACAGACATACTCTGTGGTTAAATAGTCCTAAGGAGTTGGAGCCTGGATGTAACCCTGTAAAAAACCTGGCAAGAAAAGTGACAGAATCTGGTTTTAAGCAAGAGAGGGTTATTCCAACACCAGAAGCCTGGACCTCCATCTTCAACTTACCAACACTCCACCAAACAAGTGCTGGCTGGTCTGCCCAGCTGGACCAAACTCAGGAGGACAGGGAAGGACATTGCAAAATCCCTGAAACTCCACAGAGCTGAGCACAGTGCTCTCCAGCTGTAACTCACACAGAAACAAGTTCTGCATGAAAAACACATTTCCCAACCTCATCCCTAAGGACTGTGAGTAGAAAAGTGGTTCTCACCCAATTAGGGAACTACCACTACATCTGTTAGAACACCTGGACATTAAAGACCACCAGGTGATGGTTTGGGCAGCTCTACTAAACCCCTCGGTAGGTGGGGTTCCCTGAGATACCCAGAGACACAACATCTTGAGCATGAAAGATCCATTGATTGAGTCCTGTCACATCTCACACGCTAAAAAATGTTTGGATCAAACTTTTGTGACATTCTGCTCACACTCTTGAAACTGATATCCTTTAAATTTTCCAAGTTTTCAATTAAAACAAAACAAAACCAAAATTAACAAACAAAACACCACAAACAACCAAACAAGCAAAAAAGCAAACAAAACCACCTCACTTTGGCCAAGCAACAGTTAAGATGATTCAGTCCTTCGTCATGACAATCCTTCCCTAATCCTCAGGTGTATTATTTCAACTTCTGACAGCCCATTGTCAGCCCCTGGTTCTGCACAAGAATTCACTGAAATTTCCCTAACTGTTGATATTGTTTGGACATGCTGTACCAGTTTACCAGAAATACTCCAACCAACTAACCCACGTGGCATATATAAACAAAAGTCTCACACTGACAAGAGTGTCACACCCTCCAGCTATGAAAGATATGAACTGGATTGTACTACACTCATGGTGAGTTGAAAATTAGTTTTCAAAATGGCTGGAGATTGCTGAAATGTGTTCGTGTTTTGAGTAAAATAAAAATTATTTTCAGGCTATAAAACCAACAGAATTACAGATGCAACCCACACTTTATAATATTTGCTGTAAAAAAACCCTTAAGCATACATTTAGCTTTCAATAACTTACCCAACTGGAACTAAAGTCCATGTTTTCTTTTCAGCTTTATGCTAATATTTTTCAAATTACATTAACTGTGCTACTCTCAATAGGTTAGTAATAGGCCCTTTGAAGTTTATGCAGTGTGAAGTCCTCTAAGCACACAGCCGTTATACCTGATTTTTCATCCAAATTAGTGCCACGAATATAGCAAAGAACATGTTGAAGCTCCCTTTTTAAGAAATTCAACAATTACTCACATTCTCTAATAATAGGATAGAAGCATTTCACATCTTTTAGAGAACGGCTGGATTTTTGTTTCCCTACAAATTGGTTGTGAGTGCTCTGGTTTTAATCACACTTGTCTTTCCACCACTATTAATTAAACAGAAAATTTGTACAAGAAAGTAATAGGAAGTTACTTAAGGTAGAAAACACAATCTATTCCATCCTCATTAAACACATTTCTATTCACACATGGCCAAGATTGTACTGGATCATTAACATCCACTGGCAGGACCTTCTACCCATTGAAATCCCAAGATCACCTTGATTGAACCTGAGTGTGGGAGGTGAAAGAGGCTTAAAGCAAATACACCAAAAGGAGTCAGAGAAGCACAGAGTCATAGAAACATAGAATCATTTAGGTCAGGGAAGACCAAGCCTTAACCCAGCACTGCCAAGGCCACCACTGAGAATGTCCCCAGGTGCCACTTCTGCAGGGCTTTGAAATCCCTCCAGGGGTGAGCACTCCAAACCTCGCCGGGCAGCTCTGCCAGGGATGGACAACCTTCTCAGAGAAGAAATTTCCCCAATATCCCCCCTGCCCCTGCCCTGGCTCAGCCTGAGCCCGTTCCCTCCACTCCTATCCCTGTTCCCCGGCAGAAGATCCCGAC
>JAWMRD010000085.1:8284587-8320000 GCA_035584875.1 Syndactyla subalaris | reverse complement strand
AAAGAAAAAGAAAAAGAAAAAGAAAAAGAAAAAGAAAAAGAAAAAGAAAAAGAAAAAGAAAAAGAAAAAGAAAAGAAGTGGCATAAACATCACGTTGCAGATATGTGAGTGATGTAGCCAGCTGCAGTAAGGAAGAAAAATTAAGATAGGGAGAATACTGTTCAATGAAATTTCACCTTCAAAGTGACATTCCCATAACTATCATCTCATACAGACACATTTTCATCAAGGAGCTTGTGATGGGGTTCTGTGGGATCCAGCCACAGAGAACTCACCTGGACAACACTGCCCAAAGCAAAGGTGCTGCTGTCATCTTGGCAATTTTGGAATGAAATCTTTAGTTATTTCTTAATTCCTCACTGCTTAAATGCTGTACAGGGTTGACAGGACGCTGCAGTGCACAACCCTCAGCTGTGGATGAAGCAGGAGGGGTGCACAGAGAATCACAGAATCATTAGGGTTGGAAAAAATCTCCAAGATCATCAGATCCAACCTTCAACACAAAGTTTGAGTGCAGATGGAGTGAGCCAAGCCTTGTGTGATCCTGGGAACAGGGTGCTGTAAGCAAACAGCTCCAGGGTGACCTGTGGCATGTGTGAGCTTGTTTCTTATCCACTTCAAAGGAACTTAAAATGCAATCAATAAGCATGAAAACTACTTTAGACTCAAGTGACAAGACCCACAGTATAATTTTTCTTCTCTTTCCATTTATTTTATTTAGAAACAAACATTGTTGGCTCTATGAACACAAGCTACAGTTGTTTCTCAAAAACTGCTGAGTTAAAACATGTATATAGGAGTGTTATAAAATAATCCATGCATAAACAGAACACAGCACCTGGGCAGGGCAGGTGGTGACATGTTGTGGTCATGGGTTTTGCCAGCCTGGCTCAAACAAGCCATCTTTTATCCTATCTGTGACCATTGCCACTTGCTAGTCCTTAAATGATTCAGAGAAAGGATGAGGGGCAAACTGTTCCCCAAAATGGGCAATAAAATCACCAAAACACAACCCTTAGTGGTTGCTGTCAGTGGCTACCCTGTGATTAAGGTGCAAGGGTAAATCTCTAATTCTAAAATAAAGTCATGTGCTATAATAAAACACAGTAGGCAAATGCTTTATTTGCACCACCAGTACTGAAAGGAGATCATTCTTTTCTTAAGGGATATGAACCTAATTTTTTCCTGCAGCACAACTAACCATATTTTCTTCTCAATCACTAAAAAAATTATGTTTTTCTATTAAAACAGCAGCTTGAGTAGTTGAACAAATCTTCACACTAAAAGGAGTGTTACAGCTCTCTACACTTTGAAAAGTTTACTTTTTAGATATTTTAAGTTACCACTGATACCCATCTCCTGTAAATATTTATAGCAGATAATTGTTTAAATTTCCACAAGTACTGTTCTATAGTATTGCTGTATCTAAATGGCTACCATTTAAATTTGTGACATTAAACTGAAGAGCAACTCGTTCACGTTCTTCTAAAGAACACAGCAATGTAATCATAATGTCATTAAGCTGAAGTAGTCATACAGCAGAGTCCTAATAAAACCAGCTGTGGGAGAGTTCACAGTACAACCAAGTGACAGATGTCCCAGTATAATTTGGGGCTTGTGCACAGGAAGACACCAAGTCCTGCTAAGAAGGTCAGTAATCCAAACACAGCTATTTACACAGATAGATGGAGAGTTGGGATGAAGATTTTCAGTGTGCTTGTCTAAGACACTCTATGGGCTCCACTAGAATAATTAAGGACAGTGGGTGTTTAATTCATAGCAATCTGTCCTCTTACTTGTCCTCTTATGGCTGAATTATGACCACCAGGCTGAAACTTTATCACCACTGAAATAAATGGCAAAACCTCAGCTAAATGCAGCGGAGTCTGGGGTGTTTGTGTCTGACCCTGAGTTCTGAGATTAAACTGATGCAATTCCAATTTGCACCATGCATTATTCTTAGCATTTTTCCTCCTTGCACTATCTCCCAAACTATTTTCTAGACATTGTAAATGCACCACATGCTGAAGGTCCTGTTCTTTTTGCTCAGCCTCTTCTGTGTTTCACCTCCACTCTTCCCTCTCCTCATCTCAAGGGGTTTAAAATTACCTGTATGCAGATTTGAGAAGCAGCAGCTTGCATCACATGCTCAACTGCAAAAACTCAAAAGATACAGCCAAAACTTATCAGACATTATTTATTTATTATAAAGAAAACCCACTATACGAACATACTAAAGTTTTTATCCACTACCTCTGAAAAAAAGAAACCACAAAACATAAAACATGTGCAAACACAGATCAATAGATGTGTTATAATTATGATGCATGGACCTTGGAGAATAGAAATCTCGTATCTTACACCTGCTATCCTAATTTACTCCACTCTTAGATTTTAAAGAAAATAAATATTATATGCTATGTATTAGGCAGACTCATAAAACAAATCAAAGAATTGAATATAAAATAATTTATGAAGATTTTTATAGTCACAAAAAGTATTAGAAATTTATTTTTCACATAATGTGGGAACTTCCTACAACTCAGAAAACCAGAAACTGTTTATGGGGCACAGGCACAGCTTATAATGCTGTTGTGGCAAAACTTTTTCCCATCTTCACACCAAAGACATGGTGAAAAAGAGCTTATACCAGATAATTGAAACAACAGCACGAAAACCAATCTGGTCCTGAGGAAGCTCCTGAATTGTCTTCTCCTTTCAACCTCCGTTGCTCCAAATCCCCCCAGTTCGACATTATTCCCCTCAAAAAAAGGGCTTTGCTGCCCGTGTATTCACCTGCACATGACAAACAACCTGAGATGTTCGGCTCGTGTTGCTCAAATGGTGTTGCATCATTTGTCAGACCACAGATGGTCACTGCTCATTAGCTCTGACACGGCACCACCACCACTTCTGTGTGTGTTTGCACACACGGGGCTATTATTCAGAGCTGCAGTGACACACAAAAGACCTTTCCAATGAATTATGTGAATTGGACATGTAGCTTTAAAAGAGCTCTCCATGAAAATAGCCATTTATCTTCTCAGATTTTGCCCAATGCTGTTTTGAATCCCTGCATACTTACTTCTAAAGTCTTCAATGGCTGTCTGAGGGCTCACTACAAAGAGATACCTTTTGATTTTTAATCAACACCTGAGCATTGTGCTGATTAATTTCCTGCAGTTCAGAGTTCAAGGTAAAACCAGGCAACACTGTGGTAATCAACTACAGGGCAAGGACAGGCAGATGTACTGGCCAGACAGGCCACTTTAATTAGCTGATTCCTTTATTTTTCCATGTGTATTCATCCCTTTCTCTGCCTTTGGCTCCTCGTGTCCCAAAATGCTCTTCCTTGTTCCCATGGGCTACATCCTCAGCCTCGAGAGGCCCTTCCCTGACTCCTCCTCCTAATTAGAGTTCATGTAACAATCTAGTTGAAAAATTACTATATTCTGTGTGATCAAGTGCCTGGGCAGTCATTCAGGATCAATATATACTTTTACTACAGGTAGCTATTCTAAATATTTCTTATTTTTTCAAAGTATATAACAACATTTGGCAGAAGTCCACTATGAAATTGTCTTGAGCCACAAAAGAAAAATCTCACTGCTAAATGGGAAAGCTGCCACCATGTAGCCTTCTGTGGGTTCTTTTTAAGTAAAAGAAATGTTAAATGCATCTTATGCTCACACAGAAAAACTAATGTTCCCTCTTCTGTTGTGAAACTACCATGTATGTTTAAGTCACATTGTTGGGAAAATAACTGTTTGGAAAATTGAAATATTGAATGCCAGGTATTCAGTTCACATAATTCATTGGGAAAGTGTTTTGTGTGGCACTGCAGCCCTGAACAACAGCCCCGTGTGTGCAAACACTGAAGAGGTGGTGATCCCATGCCACAAGCAGTTCATTAGCTGTAGTGCTAATGAGCAGTGATCATCTGTGGTCCGACAACTGATGCAACACCATTTGAGCAACACGAGCCCAACACCTCACGTTGTTTTTCACGTGCATGTGAATACACGGGCAGCAAAGCCCTTTTTTGAGAGGAATAATGTCGAACTGGGGGGATTTGGAGCAATGGGGGTTGAAAGGAGAAGACAACACCAAAAAACCTACTCTTTTCTTCAAGTTCATGCAAATACCTGAAGTTCAGCTCAGGGTAGGAGGGCTGTGAGTTGCTAGACCTGAGATAATTTGTGGAAAGCATCACATGTGTCCTGTAACAACACATTTATCTATCCATCCATCAGTTGTTGAGGCCAAGAGAGAGAGGAGACTGAACTTTCGGTCTGTGATGGTCAAGCTGACCTTGACATAATCCAGACTCAGCTCTTGCTCCTGTTGGGAGAACCAAGGTACCATTCTCTGATGTGAATTACACAACCACTACGGCTGGCATGGAATGAAGCCTGACCTACTCAGGGCTGACACCTGCACTGCTTGTGATATAAGGTATCAATAAGGAACTAACACTGGGAGGGTTAATTGAAATAATTGTAGGGACTTTTGCTGGCTGCAAAGACAGACTGCATGGTTGAGGCCATAAATGGCTACAAATATAGAAACAGGGAATGTGTTATGGTTCCTATCAGTACCTGGCCTTGAGGCTTCTAGAATAGAATGGACACCATGTGAAACTAAGATAAATCAGAAAACGTATCAAGAAAATAAGACAATTGTAGAAGTTTGCTAATTAGACCAGTTCAAGTTGCCAACAAAACCAGTTTAAGTTACTTTTTGAGCCAAGTTGAAAAGGGCACAGTGAGGAAGACCCACGATCTTCATCCCCAAGACCCCGGCCCAGGAAAAATGGAAACCAATGGGCAAACTGAGATGAGAGGAGTGCAGGGTGGAGAAGATGGGAATTACTGCTTGGAACTAATTAGAATAACCCTGCCTTGTCTAAGGAAATAATACTTATGTATAAAGAAATAATGACTGTGCATGTTTTAACTGTATATAAACAGGCCTGTGAGCACAGACAGGTGTGCCTGTCTTTGGTGGAGCAATCCACCATGCACCCAGCATGCTGAATAAATGGACCTGCTCTACAACTACCTGGTTGGGGGGTCTCTTTCAGCACGTCACTTGTGCCACCCACCCCTTCAGACATTGTCAAGTGCTCTCTGTTCCTGGACATGTTTAAAAGGTCCTCTGTGCTCCACAACAACAAACCTCCTTGTCCACAGACCTCACCCAAGCACACAGTGTTTTGCCTGCAGCTCTGTAAACACAACCCAGCTCTGTCAGTATTTTTGGCCTCCCTCATCTTCCAGGGAAGGAAGTCAAGAGGCAAACATTGTCTGATAACAAAAAATTATAACGCATGACGTCACTACAGAAACGTGGCCACCCCTTTCATGTATTCAACAAAAAAATACCCTAAAGTGAAAGGTCTCTAGCCATATGAAAGCCCCAGAATTTCAAGGCTCTCAGACAAAGTGTGGGCACATACCTTAATGTCCTGGATATCACCATTGTCTCAATAAAACAGCAAGTGCTCCCACTGAACCAAGGCAATGCAGCAGTGTTTCTCCATATAAAGACAAGGATACATCACCAGAATACAGGAAATCAGAAGGAGTACCTCAGAGATTTATTATTTATTGTGAAGTGTTTTGCTGGGTAACAGAGCCATAATTGTCAGTTATCTCATGTTCTGCAACCATCAGAGCAACTCAAACAAGGCATATTCAAGAGCAACTCAAACAGTTTCCGGATCTGAGTGTGGGTGTCTGACTAGGAAACCTATTTAATGTGCATTTACAATACTTTCTTTTCTCTTTTTTTAATACATTAGACCACAACACACACTTAAAACAATCATTCCTGCTGGTTGTCAGCTGGTTCTGGAAAACCAAACTGGCTTGCTAGTAATGTGGTTAACCCTAAAGCAGATGTGCAAGCATTATTTTTAAAACAAAACCTGTGTTAGGGATATGAAAGTTACATATTAATTTTAAAAACCCTGTGTGACTTCAAGTGTACTATGTGTGATGGGTACCAAGTACAGTAAATAGGAATTTTTACTACCACATTTGGAAGACTTTAATGACAGGAGTTATGTAGGCAAACTTCATAAAATACATTTAATTAAGTAAATTTAGGAAGTACCCTTCAGGATTGAAAGGAGGAGCTCTTCCAAGTGATGAGAGAGGGTTAAGAAGGTCTACTTTGAAAACATAACTTAGGAATTTTTGAAAACTTTGGGGTATTCTTCCATGCTCTAAAAATTAATATATTTAATATTTAATAACCAAAAGTGTCTTAAGTTTTATGCAATATTTAATAACACACAAAAATAAGATTTTTAAAACACTGTAATTCACCTCCAGATCCCAGTATGTTCCAGCTCCAGAAACAGCTTAAAAGCGAGTATTTGGCAATCATTGCCAAAAATTAAGCCAACGTTGTTTGGCCAGTGCATAAGGACAAGTAATTCAGGGTAAGTTTTTAAAACAGATATTTCAGCTGCTGAGCTTAAGACCATCCTCAGAGCAGTTTTCAGCATCAACACCAACAGCAAAAAAAGTGCATCTCTCCTTGGTTCTAAGTCCATATTGCACATTCTGTGTTACTGATCACAAGGGCTTTTGCTGTCTACTCTGTGTTTATTATGCTAACAGGTGCCAACACTTCCATTTAATCCAATCTGGGACGTCTGCTGTGTCTTCCTGTGCCTTCCTGTGCCTATGTATGGTAAGCTAAGCATGCCCAGCTCCCTGACGCCCACAGTGACACAGCTCTGGCTCCTCCACACACAAGCAGCACCTTCTAATTTAGCTTTCCTGAGTAATTAGCAGGGGGCACTGAAATTGGTTGAGCCTTTCTGTGCACCCACATGGCTGCTACGGGTTTAAATGCACCCAGCCTGCTGAATAAACCTGCTATTACTATTTAACTGGAAGAGGTTTTTTGCTTGGGGTACTCGGGTGTTGTCAATGACATAAACACAAACGATGCTCTTCCCGTGCCCTCCTTGCTCAGGGGCAGGGATGGACTCACAGGTGTCCCAGAGGTACAGGAGGATACCAGAGCACACAGGGGTGGCCGAGCTGTGACCACACCTGGACCTGCTCACTGCACAGGGACACTTCACAACACCACTCATTTATTTCCTCTGTTCCTTGGGGGAGAGAGCTTCTGCAGCAGCTAATGTCATCTGCATAATTAAAACCTGCAGCTCCTTCTGCCTGTCAAAGAGAATTTTATTAAGGCAGGGAGAGATCAAAGATTTTCAGCACAGCTACCTGACAGAGAAGGGGCAGACAGAAATTAGAGATGGAATTGAGACTTTCTAATACCAGTCTGGATTTGCTGGTAGAAAGTGGTGTTGTAGTCCACTGGCAGCCATAGCCATAACAATGTCTTCTATGTGAGACTGCTTTTGTTCAATACAAACACTGTAAACAGCTAAGTCCACTCCCACTTGCAAAATGGGTTTTAAGTATCTCACTAAAGTACTTCTTCCCCTTTAAGTCCTTAATTAAACAAAACAAAGAAAAAAAAACCACAAAAAACAAAACACACAAAACAAAGAAACAATGTTATGACATATTCTGTTGTGCCAATGCCACATTGCAATCACCAAGTTGAAAACAAGAGAGGGTGCCAGCAACTGCAGGCTGAACCTTTCCATATTTTCACCTTAGTAGCCTTGTGCTTTTCTCAAATAGTCAATGGAAAACTTCTGCTGTTTGAAACTGATTTGACACACTCCAGTTTCCCAAATAACAACTGAAGTTTAGTATACACTGACATTCTTATGACATGAGTAATCCACAATAAAAGCTGCAGGTTGCACATACAATACACCCAGAACTGGATACTGTTATTGATAGAAGTATTAGTCTTTGATAATTAATTGGATGGATTAATAATTCAAGGGGCTTTAAAAGGATAAAGGGGGCAGCCTGGTTCTGATAAGTGTTTTTAATCAAATGAGTCAATTACATTTGAACACTCTTCTTTGGAAGCTTCCAAAGCTCTCTTCCAAATATGTTTTCCATTAATTATCCATGCTTCTCTCAGCACTCCACCCCACTCATATCCTTCCTGATCTGGGAGACTTAAAAATAACCTTGAACCAAGAAAGAACACCAGGAAATATAAATGGAAATGGCAGCTGATCAACCCTTAATAAAAGGTACATGGTATTAAAGCAGATCAGGCACCTGGTCCCACTTGATATATTTAGAAGAGTCTAAACTCTGAAGTCACTTAGATTAAATAATCCACTCCAGTGAAATTACATCAGGTACACACGTAGTAAAGGACGGACATTTATTCTATGCTTCTGATGTAAGAAACACCATTCATGTATTTTTATAAAAGTAAGTGGAGTAGGAGTAAAAAAACCTTCACAATGCTGAGCTGAGCTTGGAGGTGTTCCAGTTTTACACGAGGCACCTTCAGTACTCGATAGGTATTCCCCAAATATTCCCCAGGGAGTGAAGATTAAACAAAAGAAAAGGCCACCTGAGTAAACAGTAGTGACAAGTAAAGGGTAAGGGGAAAATCAGGAAGAAAATTAGTAAAAAGGGACACACACCAGAGCCAGCATGAGTCCTTCTGACAGGTTCTTGAATATACTGAAGCTTAACAACCACCTTCCCCTCCTTCCTTCTACCTCCGTAATAAACACAGCCTGAAGAAGACTCCAAGTCATTTTACATTTCCCAGGGCAGAAAAACTAAGTATTTTGTAAAGATTGTTACTGCTCAGCACAAGGAGAATACAAAGGCAGAAAACCACTGAATTACCGATATATTCCGAGTAACTCAAGACAGGGAAAAAAAGGCTTCAGCTTCAGCTAGCAACAGTTGTATCACATTCTGTTCATTAGCACAAAAAGAGTTTAAAGTTAAGTTTACTCTAGTTGCACAATTTTTTCCTGCTACAATTTAAACGTGAGCCAAGCCAGAATGATTTCTTCAAATTTAAATCAGATGGGAAACGATTAGAAGGAAAACAACCCCTCTCACTCCCCCAGCAAAAAGGAACTGAAGTAGAAAATGCATGCTACATACATGTTGCACTAATACATGAAGAAAGAAAAAAACCACATCGCAGGCATAAAAAAAGGACAGAAATAGTTTTTTATCTTTTTACTTTTCAGAAAACTCTAACGAATTTTGAATTTTTATAATGGTTCTCAGTAACACATCAGCTGAGATGCCAAGCCAATGGTAAATTTATTCCAGAGAAAGACAAGTAAGACTGATCACTGAACAGCAATTTGAAACAATGTCCTGGCATATATATTTCTGCTCACATGTGATGTTACTTCCTGACAACAAGCAGAGAGGAAAATTTAAGAAAGCAGAGTGGGAAGCCTTGCTGGTTTTCCTTACAAAGAAAATTCCTATTATTTGGGCCAACAGCCCTTAGAACTGAATGTCCTGGGTGAAGGTTCGACATCATCTTTAACTGGTCCTTGGGGCCTGTAATTCACAGGAGTTTTCAACCCACTCCACTGATGAAGGCTGTCAGGCTGGTCAAGCACCACTGATTTCCCTTTGTAAATACCCACTGACCACTCCCAATCACCTTCTTCCCTCTCAAGTGTGAGAATGCTTCCCAGCAGGATCCTCACCAACACCTCCCCAGGGACTACAGTGGGACTGACTGTTCTGTACTGCCCTGGATCTCCCTTTTTGCCATCCTTGAAGGTATGAGGGATGTATCTGCTCTCCTCCCACCCTAAGGAATTTCTCCCAGTCACTATGACCACTTTGCATCCTTTAAGCAAAAAGTCTGGATACCACTGGTCTGCATTAGGAAATCATTAAAGACTATGGATGAATTGAAAACCAAAGAGGTTTGTGTTCCCAAGTCACTCAAGAATTTAGAAAACAGGATTTTTACAGTAAAGCAGAGTAATTTATAGAGAAAAAAAAGTCTATTTTTACTGCATATATCTGTCAAATGCTGACATTATTGTAAGGCAGAAAAAATAATAGGAAAAAAACCCAAACCCACAATTCAAACAGATCAAATGCCTTGGACAGTGAATGTTTTTGCTATTCTTACTTAGCAAATCTCACACTCCATTGCAGAGGTCAAACAGCAATATCAGAGAGAGAAATCAGAATTGCTTTAAAAACACTGGGAACTACTGTGTTTCCTTTGCAAAGCATATCACCTGAGCTCCTTCTGGACATTCAGATTGTTCTACAAGCCGTCTAAAGTGGCCTAACATTTCCTGTTACACTTGCATAGAGCAAATTCACTAGGTCTCCACCTGAAGTCTTACATGTTCCCTTCACCCTAAAAATTAAAAGGTATGGAAATCTGACCACATTAAGACTAAGCAGCTGAGAGAGGTGTTAAAGGAGGGGGCTCAGGAGTGACCTCCTGTTCTCTGCACCACGGTCAGAGTAACCGGACTTGGACGCCCACCCTGAAAACATAGGAAGTCATTATCTGTCAGCCAGGAATCAGTTTCCACACCAAGAAATAAAACGTGGCTGCCTGCCCTGGAAGCTACTGAACCAGCTGCACAAGTAGGACAAGACATTGGAGAAGCCATGAGAAAGGACACAAATGATGAACTGAGTCCTACACAGGCTCTAGGTTCTGTTTGCACCTTCCCTCTTGCTCACACATGGAGTAATTTTCTATTATGGTCGAAATGGAAGGAGCACAGACTTAGCAAACTCATCCAGCCCTCCCAGGACTGCACATGAGGCAGCCTGGAAGCACCACGTTAATATTTGTGGGACAGAAACCAGGCCAGGAAGAGAAAGCAAAAGCAGTTTGAAATTTACATGAGGCAAAGCAAACACTGAAGGGAAATGCTTAAAGAGGGGGACCCCAGAAAGATGAACCAAATATGTGAACAAACACATAATATTAGCCTAGCAATTAATTTCAGTGATTGAAAAAATTCTTACATTCACCCATCCAGCATAAATAGTATGAAGAGGACCTGCTACAAATAAACTTACAAATTACTCATTCACAAAAGAAATACGACAAATAAAAACTCTTTTCCATTTCAGCTAAGTGGACCAAACCCCAACTGCCTGAAATAATAAGTTGTATAACTGAGGTCAATAGGACTAGAGAGAGCACTTTGCCTGGCAGGACAAATGTGCAAGGTGCACCCAGGAGATCCCAGTGGCAGAGGGAAATAAGCCATGAGTTACAAGGGGAATACTCCAGATGCAGCTTTGGGGACCCAGCACTTCTCAGGTCTTGCCATGCACTTCTCCCCTCTGCAGAAACCTGCACTTGGCACGTCATGACTAAACGTGAAAACCACTCCTGTGCTCACCCGTGGAGCCACAGAGGAACACCCTGAGAGGCTGAGAGGATAAACAAACATCCCCATGCAGATGGTGTCACCCATATGCCAGCAGATGGGATGGAATTCTGCATATTAGGCTGCTTCACAGGAGTGCAGCACACAGGGAACTGATGCACCAGGAGGTCCAGGGGAGCGAGGGGCTCAGGAAGCAAATAACCCAGGACACAGAAAACCCAGCCAAGCATCCCTCTGGTCTGTATCACCGAGGTTACAGACACATAAGACAATCATTCCAAAGTCTTTGAGAGAAGGTAAAAAAAAAAATCAAAGATGTATTTTCAGAAAGTCAATGATCCTTAGGAAAACCTGCTTAAAATCAGAGCTGGGAACTTAATTTTTCTCCCCCCTCTCTGTGGAAGGTAAATACATTTATTTATTTCACACAGAACCCCTTGGAATTCCTGTAAATTGTTGAGTGTAGGGCTGCAGTACATCCCCCCTGTGGCAGTGCTCCAACCAGACTGTCACCTGCTGAGCCCCAGGGATGCAGAGCAGCACCTGGGGAAGATCCTCCCTTTCCAAATGATTTCAGCTTCAGTGCCTGGTGCAGGCAGGACTCCTGGCAGCTCTGCAGCCCCTCTCACACGGAGCATGACAGGGCTCTCTCAGGTCACTGCCCATCCTGGGCTGTGTCATACTGGACACCAGCTACCCTGGCTCCCCTCAGGCCATCTAGTAATGCACTTACGAAACTTCCATCTGCAGCAGGCAGCAAAAACAGGAGAAAAAAAAACCCTGTCCAGGGCCTGCCAGCTCACACCTATCTCTACAACAGACCTGCACCAAAACAGGTTGTCTCCCTCTGGTTGTATCCGCAACGCAAATCATGCCAGTCAAAAAGCTTCATTTTTCACAGCCATGTGTTTGCCAGTTTCACGTTTTTAAGTTTGTTTTTTCTGGTGTCCAGTTTTTGGTTTGTTTGGGTTTATTTTCGTTTCTGGCATTAGGTTACAAAGCCATGTACAGAGAGGTGAGGAAGAAGCACCACGTTTCAGGCTGCCTGGGGCGTTGTTCACTCAGTCCATGTGTGCAAATGCAGTGACTGAAGCCCTTTATGGAACAATTCTTCCCTCAGGAGACCCCAATTCATTCTCCACACATAAGAGAGACACGACTGCACAGTTTGCTTTACCATGATTCTTGGATCCTCATCTCCCTGCACACTAATCTGCAAACTGCAGAAACTTCTCTTATGATGTCTTTTTCTAAATACTTTACAAGAAAGAAGTCCCTGGTACTTCCCTCACCCACCATGTATTTCTTGGGCCAAGAAAGCTACAACCAAATGACACAATCCCAACATTTAAACATGGCAAATTCACATGTGGGGCTCAGTACCACCCCAGGAGCCCTCATTTGACACTGTTCCTGATCAAGCCCTAGGAATAAGTAAAAATACTTCAAATATCAAATGCAATACAGCACTTATGGCCTTGGTATGACGTCAGTGCCATCTATTACTGCTCCTCCTCCACCTGGACACACAGACACCTGTGTGTCCAGTGGTGATGTTGCACAGGTATCTCTGCTGGATCCCTCCACTCTTCTGTAGGTTCTACAACCCATCTTTCTCTCAAGAGAGCTCTGCAGTTGGCCCACACATTTTTAAATCTCCCCAGCAGATTTATTAGGAAGAAGCATTTCTAACAGTTCACTAAAATTGTCCTGTGGGTGCCAAATTGAGGAGAACATGACAGTGCAAAAGAAGGTTGCAATTTTCTTGTCGTCCCTGAGCCTCCATGAATGCATGGGGTTAAAAATGAACTCTGATTTCAGTCTGGAGGACACCAGAGACACTCTGTGAAATGAGCTGAACATGATCTCCACAATTCCAGAGCAGATTTTCTGAAACAGGACAAACAAGTTCAGTAAGGCAGAGAAAGTGAAAAGAAACCAGAATGAAAAAGAAGCAGCAGTCAACTGCAGTATTCCTAAACTTCCATTAGGTGAGGACCCACCATATACCCAAAACATCCAACAGAAACCACCAACAGTGTGTGGGAAATGGCAGAGCAGATGCAAACAACTAATTTAGGATGGGGTAACCAGTTCTCCAGTGCTGACTCCACTGGCCAGGACTTCACTGTCTGCCAGGGGACCCAGCTCAAGTGGCACCTGAAGGCACAGGAGCAGCACCCTGTCCTACATTCCACTGCTGCACAGATAGAGACATCTACAGAACTTGTAATTTACCCAAGGAATGCTAACTAGAGGCACAGCATGTTTAAAATGCTATATAATGAACTAAATAAAATCAATTAAAGCAACTTAATGAGCTTGCTGAGTTCAAAGGATTGCAAAGGGCACACTGTACTGAGATGGAAATCTTGCAGAATTTAGGAACTTGATCCACATTAGTACAAACCTGCAGAATTATTAAGCAACAGACAATTTCTGTTACTCGGCCATTATATCACAGTCAAAAGCCTCAAAAGGCAAAAGATGGACATAAGTCACTCTTCCACAGTGCCCATGAGAAGAAAGAGGAGAATATAATCTCAGAGTCTTTTCAGCAGTTACAGTACTTAACTCTTAAACACAATCCTTTTTTAAAAAAAATTAAAAAAAGTGGTGGAGCTGTTCAGATCTGCCACAAAAAAAAGTGGTTCCAGAAGTAAAATGAAAAATGATAATATAGCTCAGTTCAGAACTGGCAGTTTACAAACACTTCCTAAAAAAAAAACCTCAGTTCTGAGCCCATGGCAAACACCAAACGATACTGAAATTGCTGGATTGACTTGGGGAAGCCTCTGATTCTATATATACTGATTCTGTACCTCAAACAGAAAACCTTATGGGATTGGAAAGTAAAAAAAAAAAAAATAAAAAAGGAACACTGGAAGCTTGATTGCAAGCATATGTTCCTAAACACTTAGAGCACAGCGTTAAAAAAACCCATCCCTGGATCGATCCTCAGCATCAGCAATGGCTGGTAGGCAGAAAAACATGGAAAGAGGTACTACCTAAAATCTCATTTTCCTTCAAGGACAGGGACAGGCTGATGGCACCTTCCTTCTGAAGTGGTGTGGCCAATCCACAGCCAATCCACAGTCAAACAGACAAACACCAACACTGTTCTCAGTCCAGATAAAACCCACCTGCTCCCTCTGCCCCCAGCAGGTCTGTGGCAGAGCACTGATAACCCAGCACTGCCATGCTCAGCACTAAAACATGCTCAGCTGGTTAGCAATCTGCTTAAATGATGAAGAAAAAAAAACACCAAACAAATCAATTATAAAAGTTAAATGCAAATTAAGATAAATTAAGTATAATTATTCAGTAGATTAGGGACTGACTTGCTATTTTTGTGCTCAGAATTTGTTTTCATTTGTGGAAGTGTTCCTGTTACATTTGAGAAACTGAACAAATTAAGCCAAATCAATGCCATTCCACCAACAAAGGAGACACAATGCAATGAGTGGTAGCACTGACTGTAAGACCAGTGGAAGAATGAAAATCATGTTAAACTGTTATGACACTGTATTCGAAATTTAATTTGAGTGTTCACATCAACAGCATGAGCTCCACTGGGGAATGCAGGTCCTGGTCACCTTGCACAGCCCTTGTGTGATGCTCAAGGTGGGGGCTGTGGGACACATTAATCTTACACGGTGTTTCTGTGACAGTTTTGGTCTTTATGCTTTGGGATGTAGTTCCAAATTAGTTCTAACCTGTGCTTCCAGTCATTCGCTCGCTGACATTTCACCTGTTAGCTAAAAGGATTTCCCAGCAACTCCACGAATAAGCCTTTGCCAAATGTCATTTGCCTTGGGATCTAATTATTATCCAATAACTTAATTACGGATTATGCACTTCTGTTGGAGCACATTGTAATATTTCAGGATGTTATGATACCATGAAGGGAAATGTAGAGGACGTCACCCTGTGGTTTCCCTTCAATAATACTTTGTCTCAGTCCCAATATCCTTTTAATTACTCTCTGAGATATTCAGGTAGTGCCTTTTCTTGCCTTTTGCCCTCAAGAGTGACAGACACTCAGGAACAGAGTCCTGGTTCCTGATCAGTCAGCTGAGGTGGATTAAGCTTGCCAAAGGTTTAATACTAAACTTTTAAATGTCATCGATATTCTCCAAGTGCTGTCTGTGTGGATTTACCCGACCTTTCACGAGGAAGGCATGTTAAAAATAAACAATATCTATCTGTAACTCAATTATCACATTCCCCTCATTTGCAGAGTTACAAACAGCCCATTTGGCAACACTACAGAAGAAACAAACATCTTCTAGAGAAATGTCTGAATTTTGACAATAGAGAAATAAACATGGCTGTGAGATTTTTCTGCTCTTTCTTTTACTCCCAAATGTGCTTACTACTAAGCAAACAGGTAAACACAAAGCATTTCTCAAAGAGCAAAGTTCAGTCCCTGGAGAGATCAGAAGGGCTTCTTCTTCTTTTTTTTTTTTAATTTACTTTTATTTTTCCATTTATTTACTGCATGTTGCCTGAGGTCAGAGGGCACACTGTAAATTCACTTCTCAGTTCTTCACAAAGAGAAAGGGAGAACCCTTGGCTGCAGCTTTCCTGAAGTGCAGAGCCAGGGACTTGTTTTTCAGTTACCCTTTAAATGTAAACCAAAATGGTTTGAATCAGAGTATTTTGGGGAATGGTTGTCTCATGGTAGCGACCAAATGGCAGCAGGAGACAGGGATAACCTGGGAAACTAAACAGGAACAGGTTACACCAAAGCTGTCTTCACAAGGTCTTACAAAAACATTATTCCCAAGGGCATCAATAGCCATCTTTTTTAATTAACTCATTCTGTTGAAGACATTCCATAGGGAAAAAATAAAAAAGTTTGGAGAAGAAGAAAACATAACACATTCTTTTTCTTGTCTGATGTTAAGAAAAATTCATCTATTACTTTTTAAATGCTATGGAAAATTTCTAAACCATGGTCATCTCTGGTGTGCCTTTGCACTGGAACATCCCAGGGAGTTATTTGCCCACATGGAAGCAGTAGGATTTATGGACAATACTACACCTGAAGGTGCCAAAAAAACCCCACTACTCCTCAGGCATCTGCTACATAAAACAGGCATGGGATGGGGAAAAACACAGGGTCTTTTGCCCAGTAAAAGTGATTAACTTTTAATTAATTATATCTTCAGGAAAAAGTGCCCATTAAATGCTGTAGCCAGGTTATACATACATTAAATGAGCTGAGAGCAAAACCTGTTGGTGGCATGTGCCTGCCCTATCACTTCAAGGAATGTGTGTAAAACAGAGAGGTTCCAAACACCATGATATCCCCATGTCCTCTATAAAATCAGAGCTACAGTAAGCAGAAAAACATCAAATTATTGGATTCTGTTAATCTGTGGGGACATGGATTTATTACTGCATTTAATTTTGCTAAGTGGGAGGAAGGTTATTGCAGGCAAGATACAAAGAATAGTCTCTGCTAGAATCGTGTAGCATTTACAAGCTCAAATACTCTAAGACAGTTATTAATAACTGTATCAGAACATTTCCATGTATTCAATGCACAGTTATGAAGGAATCTAAACATACAGGTCTCCTCCCAATGCAGACAACAATAACAATGATAATATTTACATTCCTCTATTCACTTGTTTTCCAATAGTATTTTTAAAACGTATCTGCGAACTTGCTGGGTAGCAAGTGCCAACCTCCCATGAAGCACTGCAGAAAGTGTGATTTTAGGCATTTTATTTTCAAAAGAGACTAAGCACTCACTGTGACAGAGCCATTCTCTTTCCAGAGTTTTTGGAAGAAACTCATTCTCACTGAGTCTCTCAGTCTCACAGTGAAGGACTTGTTTCGAGCAGCCCTTGTTCACAGCCCACAGTTCCTGCATGAAGAAGCGGTTTAACTGATACCAAAAAATTTCCACATGCAGTATTTCCATGTCTTACTTTGCTGTTTTGAAACTCAGCTTCTTGCACATTTTTATTCTTTCAATAAATCAATGTATTTTTCCTCTTTCTGAAATGTGAAACCAGAGTGTATAGCAATGTGTTTGGCATTTACAAAACCTCTTCTTAATTTTGAGGGAGATAAAAACACTTTTCTTTAAAAACAAAAACTCCCCTTATAAATCATTTAATATCTGCAACATACTCAACTTGATCCCACATTCCCAAAATATCAATTGCTTCACTCCTTATGCAGCTATCATTAAGAAAGGTGCTGTACATTTAAGGGAATTTCTTTTGGAGCAAATATCCTTCTGAAGCAAAAAAAAACATACTAAATTAGTGGAAAAGACAATTGTCATCTCAATTTCTCTTTTTTTTCAAGATCGAATGCAGCAAAATTACAGCAAAGCTTATGAAGGCATTTGGTATCTTCCACACAATGGTGGTTCCTGTAATAATTTACTGTTGCTTTGTGATGGGTTCCTGGAAGGGCCTACCAGAACTAGCAGAGGTTAAACATGGAATTCCCTGCTGGGATGCTGGGAGATAACCCAAACCCAGACACACCTGTCAGCCAAAATTCAGTCTCCTGTGTGGGGGAGTACAGCCCCAACACTCCTCCCACTGAGCCCTGACAACTCACCAGCACAGTTCTACCTGGCACAGGACATGACAATCAATGCCAAAACAACTCAAAACTAAAATTAAGAGGACCTGCAAACTAAGAAAACAAAATCTATTTGTCCTACAAGCATTTTCCATGATCTTCATTACATAACTTGAAGAAAATGCATTGCTTTTTCAAATATGCACTCAAAGTATGCTGATGGAGCTCTCTCATGTGATTAATTCTTCGTCTCCCTCATTTGTGTAATTCTATAGCACATATCACTCTAGTGTCTAAATTACCCAGGTAAATAAAACCCAGACTAAAAGAGATTACTTTTTGGTTCTCTCTCTTGGAGAAGAGAGATCTGATTCTTTAAACATTGGCACTGAGCTTCTCTCTCTTTTTTTATTCCATTAATATATTTGTGTGGTTAAATCAAAGCAAATTAAATCTAGGCAGTATTTTTATACTGCCAGTAGTTAGCATGTGCAACACTGAATCTTCATTGTTATCTGATTAAAATAATTTTGTGTGGCTCTGGTAATAAAGGTTCCATGACGGTTCATGGTTTATGACTTTACACCTGTAAGAATATGAGCTCATTCTCTGAATAAAAAAGACTGTTTAATTTTCAAATCTTTCTCTTTTTGTCTTGTGATGGATCAGTTCTAATCACTGAGTGGGTTTCCTGTACACCTTAGCAAATGTTTGTGTCTCTATGTATATACAATCTAGGGTGTACTTTAATGAAAAAACATCTGTAAGAACTAACACTCAAAAGCTTTCAATAAAGCTTTATGTCAATAAAGAGGTGAAGAGAAAAAGATATTTTCTGGTGATCTGCCTTGGAAAGTTCAACTGGCATCCCATTAAAAAAAAACAAAAATAAAATTAATTGTCCTTCTGCCTCTTTAATAGCAGTCATCTTTTGATGAAAACAGAAAGAGAGTTGATGTTTAAAGCAATGCAAATCTCAGCTTCCTGCCCTGTAATTATTTTGTCTCTGCACCACTAAATGCAATTATGAACAACTCATTCATCACTATAAAAGCACAACTTTAGATTCCCAGGGAACAGATATGGAAAGGATTTGTTTTCACACAGTTCTCTTCGTCAAGATGTAGTTTAACAACACTACTGATAAACAAGTGTACTAAGGCAACCTAAAGCAAGCAGGGCAACATCCATGTTGCATTTCATCTGGGGAATCCTCTAGCATTCCATTTATAATGCTGTAAAAACATGCCTCAAAGCAAGGAGCAAGACTGTGCGGGGTGAATAGGACATAACCACAACCATCCCAGCTCCCCGGAGTTCACTCAGGTAACCACGCACCACCTGAAGGCTGCTGGAGCACACAGGTATTTACACCACGTGCGCAAGAAAGCAGAAATACCAGACAGGTTCTGAGCCCTCCTTGCCAAGGAGACCACTGTAGCAAAGCACGGAGATGTGCTGGGTCTCAGACCGTGTCTTTGTCCTGCATCCCTCTCCCACCGCCGGGAAATGCCTGCAGGCGGCTCAAACCTCGCTCCTCACAGACACCCAAACTTCCCCAAACCTGCCTGACACCTGTTCGGCTCCCTCCGTTCCGGGAGAAAGGCACGGCAGGCACGGACACAAACAAATTTCAGCCTGGCAGCAAGAAAGACCAAGAATTCACATGAGGCAACAGAAGGTGTGTGGTTGAGACACCCGATCTCTATCTCCGCGTCCTTCTCCTCGGGATTATGTAATTCACGGGGAGTATTTAACCACTCGCCGGGCTGACACAGTCATGTCAAACAGATCAGCTTTACGGGGGATCAGCTGGGGGCGGCGGGGGAGGAATTTGGCCGTGTGTGGTGCTGAACCATCACCCCTGCCGGGCGGGGATCCCACCCGACCCTCGGCTCCCCCCGGGGCAGCCAGGCAAGACCCGGCTGGGCGCTCTGCCATCAGTCCTATCCCGGCACCATCGGCTTCTCAGCACCTACCTGGCAAAGCCCCTGTCCTCCTGCGGGGCTGTGGGGCGGCAAACCAGGGCAGGAGCTCGCCCTTGCCGAGCGGGGTCCCCGAGGGGCCGAGAGCTGGAACCCCGCACAGCACCGGGCAGAGGTGGCAGCCCCCGAGGGAAGGGCTCGGGGGCTCCTCGGAGTGTCCCTGTGCTGCTCTGGGACTTGGGTCCCTCCCACCCTCTAGTTGCTGAGTTTGGTGACGTGTGTAGGTGCACCGAAGAAGTGTTGGCATCAATATGACTAAACACCTGGTTTGTGGGATGCTACTCTCCAGGCACCCCACTGAAAGTCGGCGTGCAGTCACTGAGAGCCGGGAAAGAGGCAGAGAGGTGGGAAGAGTCATCAGAGAGGACAAAAAAGCCACCACTTTATGACAGGAGAGTGGCAGGGAACTCCCGGCGGGGGCCGAGCCCAGGGGGACACCGTGACCGGTCCGGGGAGATGCGAGGGAGGCGACAGCGCCCGGCTCTCCTCGCCCTCCGTCCCTCCGTCCCTCCGTCCCTCCATCCCGTCGGGGCGGTACCTGCTTGTCCAGCGCAGCATCCTTGGCGCTGCTGGCCGCGCACCCTTTGGGAGCCGGCACTCTCTCGCAGTTGCAGCCCTCCAGCATATACATACCGGCGGGGCGGGCACTCTGCTCGCCCTCGAAGTAGAAGAGCACGTTCTGGTAGAGGGCGAACCACTTCTCGTGCCAGCGGTTCGTCTCCGCCGTCTTCTTGCTGAGGTAGCCGCGCTTGGTGCCCTCCTTGCGGGCCAGCAGCGCCAGGTACAGGGCGTGCCCCTCGTTGTACCGCACGCTCTTCTGCATCCTGCCGGACCCTGCCGGACCCCGCGGCCCGGACCATGGGCTCGGCAGCTCCGACGGGGCGGCCCCGGCCCCGGCCCCGCTGTGCCCGCCCCGGGGCCGAGCGCGGTGTCCCCCCCGGCCCCCGCCCCGCCCCGCGACACCTCCCACCGCCCCGCCGGGCAGTGACGTGCGGGATCAGCCCGAAAGCCGCTTTGCAGAGCGATTTAAAGAGCAAAGTCGCCGCCGCCGCAGCGCCCGGGTCCCTGCCCCCCTCCACCCCTCCCCCGTCCGCGCATCCCTCCCTCCCCGCATCCCCGCATCCCTCCCTCTCCGCATCCCCGCATCCCCGCATCCCCCCCGCCGCCCTCCCCCGCGCTCCCCCATCCCCGCACCCCTCCGCCCCTGCCCGGGGGGGGGATGCGGGGCGGGCTCGGGCAGCGCCGGCCGCCCCGGGAGTCGCGGGCGGATTTGGGGCCGCCCGATGCTTTCTCGGTAGTTTCCGCCTTTTCGATTCTTCGAGCGAGAATCTTGGAAAGTGGCAGGGCCGGGCGAGCGCGGCTGCCGGAGCCGGCAACTTCGCTTCCGAGCTGTGCCGAATTGAGGCGAAATGCAGCAGTGAAACCCAAGTGAAGTAGCAGAAACCCGGCACTTTTACCCCGATCTTCGCGCGGGTTGAAGGGGCGGGGGGAGCGCCTGAGGTCACCCCCAGGACCCGCATCCCCATCCCCTGGGGCATGGCGCTGCCCCGGGGTGCGGGTGGGCTCTGCCGGCGGGCGGGGGTCGCTTGCGGCGCTCTGGGACCATTTTGGGGTGGCAGCATCACGACTGGGGACGGGGATGCGGGAGGAGAGGGCGGCTCGGCACTGGCCGAAGGGGAAATGTGCGAGGAGTTCTCCGGGTTTGTGTTCACACCAGCTCGTCAGGACGGCACCAGGTGCGGTCGGGTTCCTGCACTCAGGACAGCGGTACCTGCACACCTTCATTATGGCAAATAAACTTTGGCGAGGGAGCCACCAGCGAAAATTGTTTTGCATAAAACAGGAGCAATATGGAAATTCCTGCCAGGCAGAGCACGCTGCACCTTCAATTTTGCAATTTATACTTCCTCTTAATGTTCTTTCAGTAAAAGGCATTTGAAGCTCTTGCATTTTAAAAACGTGCTTTTCCTCCGTAGCTTTCTGTCTCTGGCTTTACTGAGTCTTAGGACTCAAAAAATAATAGAAAATTCATTCTGTTACTGACTGTCCTAAAAAACGTGAAAATCACAATATTGCTGTATGATGCACAGAGTTAGAAAATATTCCTGGTGCGAACTGTGTCAGCAATTGTGATTTTGAGCATTATTTACAGGAACTCTGGACCCGTGCAGGGGTGTAAGTCTCATGTCCTGTCAACAGACAGTTTTGTAATAGAAAAAACAAACAGATACACAAATCCTGCTGGAACTGAGCTTCACATAGCGAAATTTGAGCTTAACAGGTCATATCTGGGGACATCCAGTTTTGGACACCATTTCTGTGACTGGAATGTGTGAAGTGATTTCTGTTCCTGCATCTGAGTGACTGGGGTCTATCTGCCTCTTTCAGAGCCCAAGTTCCACTCAGCTGCTGTTGTCCAAGTCACTGGATTAATTCAGTGTGTAAGATTTCAGGGAATATCATACCTCTTGATGCTAGCAAATGAAAAGGCAGCAGAAGCAGGGGAGAGAAGCAGACTGCCACTCAAGAGAGCGCTCAGACACTTGACGCTCAGTGAATACTCACAGCTTTCCAAAACAAGCACGTCGTACATCACGACCAAATGCTGTAGCAAGAACCCATCCTTGCCAAGATAAAGTTGCAAGCTTTTGTCCCAACTTACGTAATTTGTTCTTTAATCAAGCTTTTGCATAAATCATAAATGATCACAGATCATCTATTCCACCAGGCCACCTGAGACATACAGAAGGAAATAAATGACAGGAGTTAATTTTTATCTATAAATAAAGAAATAGAGGGTTTCCCGTGACTACATAATTTTCTCCTAGACATGCAGGCATTTTTCCTAACCTAAAAATGCTGAATATGTAATTTCATAGCAATCCATAGGACTTAAAAGGAAATTAACTTCCTCTTTACTACAGTGAACACTGTGTGGCCATCAGTTTGTCCTTTATTGTTTGAGCAGGATTTAGTTCTCTCAATAATATTTTCTTCATTACTTGGTCATTCTTATACTGGGACAACCTAGGTTTTACTGCTTTGAGTATCTACTACATATCTGTGAAAGTATATGCTATCTAATACATCTACTTGTACCCATGTATGATTTTTTAAAAATGTCTTCATAAGCAACAGTAAAGAAGGGGTCGTTTGTGCTTTTTAAAAAAGAAATGCTATGCCAAGGTCATATACATGAACATGACTGAGTTATATACGAAAAGGAGTCTGGGGATGTAGTTTATTCCATGGGGCTCTGAAGAGAAGAACATACAGATAAGGACACTGTTTTACTCTACTTTATATCCTAACCTTCATTTTAGTGTATTTTAATTCCAGAGGATTCATTTATAGAACCACATCCTCAAATGTTGTGATCACAGACCCCAAGGAGCTTTCTACAGGATTATGGTGGAAGGTTGTGGTCCTGTGTCAGGAGAGGTAATTTGACCCAATTAGCCCACTTTTACCCTGAATTTTCCATCGGGAACTACTCTACTGCAAGGTGTTCAAAGCTGTCGTGAACAGGGAAATAGATAGTGTTTTACAACAGTGGAAACACTGAATGTGATACCCAAAGTGCTTGAGGGACAAGTCAGCAAGTTGTCACTCTTCTGGGTGACAGGAAAATCTGTTTTAGAAACTGCATGAAATTTAGGCCTCTATTCTGAAAAACATTTGGGAGAAAAATACTCTTAATGCAATGGTAATAAAAATTGATTAAAGCAATGGGAAAAAGTTTAAAGCTATTGGTTTTATGTCTGGGTTTGTAAGTATTTGCTCTACATTTTTATATGCTTATTAGTCACTAAATCATTGTTTACATTTTCATGTCAAAGTAATGTACCCAATATAAACAATTTTGAAAAGCTCTTAAGCAGCTGGTCTATAACTTTTGGGGGAAAAAAACTAGGTTTCACTAGGAATGTACCTGTATGTCCCCTCCTACAGACTGTCTGAAAGGTAGAATTGAACTAATATCTACTCTGGAGGATTACTTATACAGTTTTCCTGACACAAAGGTTTAGTCCTCGAGGCATAGAGCACAATTTGGCTATTTGAAAGGTATTTATAATATTCAGCTATGAATTTACTTATCTGATAAAGCAGGAAAATTTTCAAACATGTTAGACATCAGTGGTATAGTAAGTTTTGAGCATCTTGATATTAACAGGAAATACTTGTGTATAGAAATGCAATTTACTTTTTATAAATCACCTTTTAAATTAATACTAACAATTTTGGGCTTAATACACCTCCTGGTTTGGTTTGATAAGATTTACTATTCCTATTTTCTGCAGATATTTCTTTGCTGGAATTGGTTTGTGTAACCAATTTTAAGTCATTGTGAGCACCAGTTCGTGGTAATTCATTCCTCATGGAATTACTTGTGACTACAATACCACTTGGTGGTATGAGAAAGGTGGTGACACAGGTACCCACAGGATTCCCTCCTCCAGGAATCTCAGGCTAATACTCCGTGGGAGGTTCAGCAGAAGGCAGATCATTTACCTGTTATCAGGTGAGGATATCACCATCAGTCATCATCATTGCTTTTTATCATCAAGCCTTGGCCTCTTCCTTCTATGTGCTGCATAAACACTAGAAAAATATCTAAGCCAGGAACAACTTAATCTAAACCTAAGATTAGATCCCCAGAGCCAGGCAAAAGAAGAACAAGGACTAGTCAGCACACTGCCTGTTGTGACAGGCAGCAGCATCCTCAGGACAAGGCTGGCATGTTTATTGCTGGGATTTGGGGAGAAGAATAGCAAAATAAGATTTTAGAGGAACTTCTGAACAAGACAGTGTGGTGCATCTGCAGAGGTCATTGGGGAATTCTTCCCTGTGGTCAAGAACAGAATGAGAAAACACAAAGGACTATTGAAAAGAAATGGGAGAAAGAATGTGTGGCAGAAGGTGTTTCACAGTCAGGCTGGAGAAAATCAAAAGCAGAAGGGGAAATAAAGAGGAAAACCTGCAACCAAGGGACTCAATTAAATTGAAAAAATATCACTCTTTAGGCAGGAGGCAAAAGCAGGTGGGTTGAGGAGGAATTCAGCCTGGCTGGCAGAGTGATGGTAATGAGAGCACAGTGCAGAAGAGACCAGCGTGAGTGAGGGCTGGGAAGGGCTGGGAATGGCCAGGATTTCTGGGGCGTTGTAGGGGAGGGTGGAACAGAGTTGTTGGTGGTGGTGGTGGTGGAGAGGGAATCCTGGAGGGGACACGATTGGGAGAGACAGAGCAGGAGAGTCGTAGGTGCTGGATGAGGCTGGAGAAGCAGGTGGGAAAGAGATGAGAATCACCCAGAGATGCCGGGGGGTGAGAGCGGGACTCAGAAACAGGAGAAGAGACCAACACATGGAGGGCAAATTGCGGAAAGTGGAGGGCAGTAATGTGGAGAGAAAGAGGAGGGTCGTGCAGGGTCAGTCCAACATCCAGTGAGAGGATTACATCGAGGGTAATGCTGGGAAAGGAAGGGGCATTTCAAATGTGGGAATGCTGGCAGTCCCAATCAGCACTAAAACCACAGGGGAAGAAAAGACAGGCAGCTTTTCTCCTTAAGCCTGTTTTCAGCTGGTTCCTCTTCAGCAAGGGTTTGCTAGCTGGGATTAAAATGGAAGAGCCAGCGCTCAGCTTGGAGACCAGACATATTAATTAAAAGCTCCAGGGGTATTTTATTTAACAGAGATGCAGCAAAAGTAAACTAAGCTCCAGATGCAAAACACAATGAAAACAATGTTTTAACCCTCCTTCAGATGGCTGCAGTTTTCATATTGAGAGACTCACTTGGTGGGAATAGGACTGTCAGAGCTGAGCCTCGAGTTGTAAAGTTGGCAGAGGTGACTCCCTTTCCCCTGCTCTGGGGGCTGTGTAATGAGAATTTCACAGAGGCTGTGATTAGTGTGGTGCCCTTAAGAAGAGTATTGTCCTACTGCTCACAAATTGCCAAGGCATGAAACTGTCTCGACGTTCTTGGGAGATATTTTAAATTAGTACTTTCAGTGTTCCACAGACACCAGCGTGTGGTAACAGAGCTTTTATAATGTTCTCCAAATGTGAGTCAAGAGAGGCAGCCTGATGGCTGAGCTGCTGAAAGCAAAGGGTTCAGCAGACACAGGCTGTGATTACTCTAAGTTTCAGAAAGCCCTTGGTAACTGGGAAAATGGATTTAGAATTAAAAATACGTGGTAGGATAAAATTTCCTTTCTTTTTTTTCTTATTCCATGTGAACCGAGTATAAATGCAAATCACTTTTTGGTTATTCTGTCAAGATACT
The DNA here is from genome assembly GCA_035584875.1 of Syndactyla subalaris. NCBI lineage: Eukaryota > Metazoa > Chordata > Aves > Passeriformes > Furnariidae > Syndactyla > Syndactyla subalaris. Next base: position 8,293,914 of record JAWMRD010000085.1, on the reverse strand, counting down.
CTCACACATTGGCATAGAAATAGGAAAAATGTGTAAAATATTAAAGCACTCTCTTTTTTTGGGAAAAAGTAAGCCCCACAGATTGGAAGAAAGATACAGAGAGCACAGTGGGTGCCATCTGGAATAAGTAACCCTGGAAAGAAATTGTGATGTTTACAAGGCTTGATACTGATACAGAGAATTCTATCCATCTGGCACCAAGCCTGCAAATAATCTGCCACAGGGGTGCATAATTCCACAGAAACAGGTTTGATGGCCCAGAAGTTGCATTCCCCACAGTCCCCTCGAAAGAAGCATTTAATGTATTAGGCAGCTGAGCAGCTTTCACAAGTGCAGCACCTGACTTTGAGGGCAGGCAGACCCACAGACCATAAAAATCAGCTTTGTGGGAGATGGAATCCACTGTTCTCTTAACAGAAATCAAATGTTTCAGGGCACCCAGATCGTCTCCAGACCGTGAGGGAATTCTGAGTCAATGCACTTATTTTTGATACAGATGCAATACATTGAAAACCATTTTAATGACTCCGTTCAGATGCAGCTGGGACTGTAGAAACGCCTGGAGAAAATGTGTGTAACAGCAGGAAAAAATAATCTTAAAAGGCTGTAGGCAGACCAGCCCTGACAACAGTGATCTGAGCCAATGTTATCACCCCTCACATGCAAGCAAAGATACACCAAACAAGAGCCTTGTTTAACAACATTAAGGAAATTGAGCTCAACTTCAGTCCCTCTTTATTCTGGGGATTCCTGGGCAGGTGGGAAGTGGATACCAGCTGTCTGCAATTGCTGCCCCACTGTTGATAATGCACATTCTTCCTGGTCTGTGTTTATGGTGTTCACATTCTCAGCTGAAAACCTTTGCACCTGCTCGGACTGCAATTTTATGGGGGGGAAAAAAAAGGCAAAAAATTCTCAGAGGGACATACTTTAAAAAAAAAATCAAAACAATATCTATCTAGAATTATATCAACTTCTTACAGAAAAACTCCATTTTAATAGTAGAAAGCTTTCCAAGGAAAATGTGTATAAATTGCACTTCATATTAATGCATATGTCTATTTTTACACAGAACACAAAAATAACATTTATTGCACTCTCTACAACGGCACTACTGTTACATGCTAAAGTGAGCAAAGCCCTGAATCCATATAAAAATTCACTTGACCTTTTTAATGAAGAAATATGATTTATTTCTCAAATAGGTTCCTCTTGAATCAGTAAGAATGTAAAATAAAAAGTTTTGCCATTAAAAAGTAAAATTTGTGTTTGCCCCTTTATTATTATGATTGTTTTGTCTCCTTGAGTCAGTTGTATTGTTTTGAACATTAACACAACGCCTTTGTTAGATACAAGTGGTGGTAGCAAAGGGAGTTGAAAGGAATATTTGCTCCAATTTGACTTCTATTTGATATTATCCATAACAAAGTTAGATTTTCAAGATTCAAGAATTTTGAGTTAGATTATCCCATGCTCGACTGGTGCTTTTTTCAGCAAAAGACAGGTGATCATAATGTTTTTATTTCTTGCTCTGGTATTTAATGACTTTGGGGAAATAATTCCACATTTCTGACATATGTGGATATAAGATCAGATGTAGATAATGCACAGTAGTTTTGTCGTATCTTAGAAAGGGGTAGTTAGATTTTAGAGTCTTCTTCAGGAAGAGCAAAAACCATCTGGAAGTAGCACATCCTATAGAACATGAGGTGCAGGTAAATCAAGGATGTGAAATACCCAGTGGGTAACTGGGAGAGAAACACTGCCCCAGTTTTCAGATTTTAAACAAATTTTTCCATCATCCATTGTGCTCAGTGCAGAGATCTCTAAAAGAAAGGTACTCCAAAACTCTGGGAAGAAATGGATGAGGGAAATCGTATTTTTCAACCACATGTCCCATTCTGATGGAAAATACATCCCGTGTACTTCTCTGTGGCACCTGTATTGCTCTCACTCTGATGAAATTGAACTGCTATCCCAAAAAATCAGCCTGTTTTTTTGACAGACATCTTTCTATTACACCTGTGTATTACATGGACTTTCTCAGTACAGGTTGTAGTTTTCTTCATTAATTGCTCATCTATACATTTCTCTTTTACATGTTACTTCCATTGCATTTAAGGAACATTTTTGCCCAATGTAGTTGTTATCAATTACTCAGGCAATTACTGGGAATGATTAAGATTGTTCATCCTATAAAACTGACTTTTTTTTCTTCCAGAGGGTATGTCTTTGTGATTCAGTGTTTCTCCCCTGTGATTCAAGCTGACAACCAATGCAATCCAAAGGAAGGAAAATGAGAGGTCTGGAGTGGAGAGCACTTTCCTGACAGACACAGGATGTACTGAAATAGTTTTGGAGAGTTTTGTTCTGTGTTCCTCAGGTACCATCAAAAGCCTGGAGTTTGGTGTCTGTGCAAGAGTGGAGAGTAACTCCAATTTATTCCCCACAATCCCTCCAACGTAAAAGCTTCCCAAGCTCTTTCTCAGTAAAGCTTTTAAAATGCTCTGACTGAGGTAAGTGAATGGCATGTGGAATTAGTAATGGGACACGGAGCTTCATGCCCTCAAGTCACCAGTTCATATTCACTAAAAGAGAGTATTTAGGACAAATTCTGCTCTAACTTATAAAATTTCCTTCAGCAAGTGGTTGCTCATCTATCTCCGAATTGTTACCTGGAGTCTGGACAATGGGGGATGTAAAAGGGTCAGTCTGTGCTCAGAGTGTGGGAACAGCATCTTCCTCTGCTGCAGACAAAGGCTCAGACAAAAGGGAGAAACACCCAAACAGCCCCCTGGGGAATCCTTCAGGTGTGAACAGGCTTTGTGTGTGCATTTAGCATCTCCTCCCTGTTCCAGCCCACCTCTGGGACTGTGACAGCACTGAAACACTCAAAAAATGGCATTTTTAAAAGGAAAACGTGCTAAGCATTTCCCTGCTGGTTTCAGCTCCTTCTGCTGCAGGTAGGAAAGAAAAGGATCCTGTGTGATTAATCCTACCTACAACCCTGCAGGAGCTGTGGGCAACCATCACAGCTGGACTAATTTTATTGTCTTGCCTGTTCCTCTGTGGCTGCAAGAACACTTTATAACTGTGATAAGTGATTGACTCACATATGGTATGTCCTATAATGTACAGACAGTTGGATATAAAGGTTTTATTGTTCTGTGCCACTCAGTCTTCTATACATAACAGTTATAATTCTTCCCCGTAAATTAAAATATACTAATTGCCTAAAATTAGAGCCATCATATAGGACTAAAATTGAGTTACTGCATAAAAATATATATGAAATACCGATTAAATGTATATAATTTATAGAAAAACTATTGTTCTGATTTCATTTCTTTTTGCACCATTTTTATGCTCTGCTTTCTTCGATTGTTGCTCCAGCTTGAACTGAGCTGTGAGCTGTACCTTGTCAGCCTAACTGGGATGTACTCTATAAATTATATAAGTCTATTAACATATATGCATCAGAATAGCTGTTAAAATTAGAAGTACTAGCATAACTGAGGAGCAGTCAAGAAAAGGACTTGGGCAAAGAAGCTTGGTAGACAAGGATGAAACAAAATAATGATGGATTCATTTGGATATCTTACCAATAGTCACTGTTGTTCTGTTTGCTGTTCTCTTCTCAGGTGGAACGAAACACCCCATAAATAAAATATTCAGGAAAATAAAGTCTCAAAATGCTTGTTTATTCTGCTACTGATAAAGCATCCTTTTCTCAGATAATCTTCTTAATTAATCAAACAGAAATACAGCTAAGCACAGATTTTCTGCAGTGCTCATCACCCAGAAAGAAAAGGGAAAAAAAAAAAAAAAACAAAACCAGAAATAAGAATCTGTTTGCATTAGATACACGAGTTTAGTCAAGAGTTTATTCCCCAAACACACTTTTCATTATGATCAATTATGTTGGAAGTTTTGACCAAACACAGCTTGTGGTGAAAACAATCATATACTCAAAATAAAAACCATTTAAGACGAAATAATTAAGGCAGTGGAGACGTGGTGTCACAATGCAGCAAAGCCTGTCAGGTACGGGTGGCAGAGTTGCCACAGCCTCCTCCTGTGTGGTGTGTGGTGGGACCATGGCCATGGTTTTCAGTGCTCCCCTTGTCCTCAAAGCACAAAATTTGTTATCAAAAACAGACCCTTCAACGTCTCTGCTCCAAATTCTGGAAGTGGGGGTGAGATGCTGCAAAGGTACTGCTTCAGTTTTATCATTTAAGTGAAGAGATAGGAAGATACACAGCAACATACTCGTGTCCTACAAGCACAAGCACCCTCTAATCGTTCTTGGCCTCAAGCAGTTTCAAATGTTTTCTTTTCCTGTTGTGGCCAAAAAGAGATAAATAATATTACTTACTTACACCCTCTGGCCTTTGAGAATGAGTTTGGCAGGAAAGCAGTCTCCCCTTACTCCTGAAGTTGTAGGACTTGTTACAACAATTGCTAAACCCAGAAATACTGGTGCATGATGCAGAAACATATTGCCCAGCCCTGTGTGTATAAAACCTCACAATAACTGGAGAAGAGCCTGGCAGGACCTGCAGAGTTAATCCCCTCCCTTCCTGGGGCAGGCTCAGCAAAGCCTGGCTGATGTTTATCTCCTCAGATTCAGGGATCACCAAGACTTGGGATTTTTGGTTCCAGAGCTCCACACCATTTCTCCCAGTGATCAGCTCTCCTTACCTCTGGCAGTTTTCCTGGACCTGTAACTGGAGATCTCTTTGCTGCCCTGTGTTGTCTCACTCCTTCCATGGGAACAGGCTGCTCCCTCTTTGCTGCTGCCCCTCACCTTTCAGAAGGCTGTCAAGGTGCCTTCCTCTCTCCAGGTTAAAACACTTTGCAGTCTGTCCTTGGCCCCTGTTTCCAGACAACTCACCATTCCCTGGTCCCTCTCTCGTTGGGTCCAGCCCAGGGCAGACCTGGGGGTCAGCACACTCCATGAGGTTCTCTCCAGCTCAAACCTCCTCATCCCCCTGCCCGCACCAGCACGAGCCTCTTTGCTCTTGTTCACTTGGTCATGGGTGGCAAGCTGTGGGTCTTTATCCTGCAAACTGCCACCTAAACCACATGACAAGATAAACTGCTGCTGGAATGTTAAAATTACAAAAAAACCTTCCAGACTCTCAGTTCTAGTGAGTGGCAGCCCTGCCCATGGCAGGAGGTTGGAATGAGATGATCTTTGAAGTCTCTTCCAACTTAAACCATTCTGTGATTCCATAATTCAGTTTTGGGGACATAAAATAGTTTCTGGAAGGGACGCAAAGTCACTTTAATGAAACAAAACCCTTGCCTGCATCAATTGCCCACAAAACCTCACAGAGAAATTTAAGTTTTAAAAACCTCAGTGAATCCAGCTCACAGGACATACCTTAGACTTAATAATGATCCTTGTGGGTCCCTTCCAACACAGCATATTCTGTGATTCTCTGATAACTCTTTTCTAGAAGAACGCTGACATTACTATAACATCATTCTAGTGCTTATTTCTCATGTGGGAACAGCCAAATCACAGCAGGAGGGAGAGGGTTTTTATATACGATCTTCTTTTGCCAATAATGTTAAAAGTGACCCTGAACAGGAAAAATAATTGGTTCACAGGTGTTCTGGATAATGATTATTACTTCAGGAACTAGATGTATTTATTAACTGATTAAAATGCCTTCCAGGAAGCACAGGGCAGTGGTTAATGGCCAACACACACTATGTACAATTTGGTAAATATCTGCAGAAGAAAACATTAAAGTTCATAACTTTTGTCTAGTTACCTGCCTGAGAGGAGAAAAGGAATAAGGAAAGAGATCTGTGGCATGTGAAGAATTGAGGGATGATGCCAGAATGCCTTGTGCTATCTTTTCTCCAATGCATTTCAGGCAGTAGATGGGAGACGGACACAAGGAGTTGGGGGTGTGTGTGTGTGTGTGTGTGAAATATCTTCAAATAACCAATTCAAAGAACCAGAGGGACGGTGTCTGTCTCCTCCTTGCAGCCCAGCAGACACTTCTGACACTCCTGCCAGCTGGAAAGCTGATGGGAAGAGTGGGGAGGGAGAAGAAGCCACATTGTCCAACAGCTCCTCTTCCTCTTCCTCGTTCCCTGTGGGAAACTCCCTAAATGCATCAGCAAGTTTTGAATAACTGCCCTAGAAAAATAAACAGTCCCTTGCAAATGGGTTCTGTCCACGGTCACGGCCCTCCAACTGACTGACCCTTTTACATATGAGATGTTCATTGGGAATGGTGTTTTATCCAGTGAGTGCAAAAGTCGTCTCTCTCTGTTAGTCTTGCTGTGCTGGATTCTCCATATGGGCAGCAAGGAAAACCCAAGTACTGATGTGCTTTGTTCAAGAAGTAAGAGAAGACTTGTGCTGCTGTGCTAATTGTTTGGGGAGGTTTTGGGGTTTTTCAATGGCATCAAGGCAGGAAAGAGCTTTTCAGAGTCTACAGATGCTGCCAGCCCAGGGGTCCCTGCCCACAGAGGGACCAAAGGTGATGCCACTGTGGAGTACAGGCTGCTGGTTTGGCCTTTATGCTCTTAAACAGACAAACCAGAAGGTGCTTGGCATCATCCAGGAGACACCAGTTCCATTCCATTTCCCTGCCAAGAACCACACACACAAAAGGATCAGAGTGCTCTCTGCTGTCAGGGTGCCACAGGGGCTCTGTCGGGGGCTCGGTGGGTTCTGCAGCCATGAGAGGAGCAGAGGAGAAGGCTTTGTGTAGCCCAGGCCATAATTGCTCCTGTGCAGAGCCTGGGCAGCATCAGTACAAACAAAGACACTTTCTGCAGGACGGGCTGGGGACAGGAAGGGGCAGGGACCACTCGCAGGCTGGGTCTGCCAGGGAGTTTTCTCCCATGGAGACCCCAAGGAACCCAGCCAGGACTGAATATCCCGTTGCTCCCAGGGCTCAGGGTACACTTTGTCCCCAGGCCACAACCTGGAATTTCCATTTGGGAAACTCTGAGGGAGGAAGTGTGGCTTGTACAACTTATCTGAACCTATTTCCCAACAATAACTATTGTTCACTCCAGCAGCTTGACATAATATAATTTGCTTTGTGAAAAATAAATGCAATTTGCAGCCTGTAAACGTAGTGAGACATACTGTGATTTTATTAGCAAGAGTAGATGGATTTTTTTCATTGTTTCTGAAAGAAATCAACATAATTCTATTTGCAGAATACATTAATAACTCATCTTTGGACTCTTGAGACGGTATTGCATTGGTTGATTTCAGTTCTTAACAAGTTTAGCTGAGTTACAATATGCTGTGGATTCCATATGCTGAAAAAAGTAAGTTAATATCCCTTTATTCACTGTGAAAACTTCCCCCCTCCCTTCCACAGTTGAACAATTCCAAGAAATTTCAAGGTGCCCATCCTGCACTCTGCCAAGTGCTGAGATTCTGCTTCGAAACCAGGAGGGTCATTTTTTCATTTGTGACCTTTATATTGAATATCTATGTTGTGTCTTCTCTTGAAATAATCCACCTGCAGATCTTCTGAGCAAGTTAAGGTGATTTGTTACTTGGGAAATGTAGTTTTGGTGTGAGACAATCTGAGAAATAATGCTGTGCAGAAGTAAAAATCCAGATAACTGAGGGGTGGGGGGAAATGTCAACATACATTCCTGTGGCAGAGCTTGCACTGTGCCCTGAAAGTTTATTATCATCTTTCATTTGCTATATAAACTTCCATCATGAGTGCTGTGGACTATTTAAATTAACTTATTCTCACTTTCTTTTGCCCGGTTTTTTTGCCTCCTCCTCATTACTCACCTTGTGTTTCCCTTATTACCGATTTTATCTGTATTTTTGAATCACGAGTACAGTTCTGCAGAGAGAGCAAGGGTGCTTTTTAAACATCACAATACAAACCAGGACCTTGAATCAATTTCTCTCTCTCCTACAAAAGCATCCACTGGCATGTAAGAATCACCCAGCAACAGAGAATTCCCCCAGATTCACCCACAGCTCCTGCTGCTTCGTGTGGAAAGTGTCCCTGCCATGGCAGGGGGTGGAACGAGATGATCTCTCAGGTCCCTTCCAGCCCAAACCATTCTGGAATTTTATGATTCTCAGCCTCGTTGTTTGGGAAGATGCAGCTGGCATCAGACCGGGTTTTTTAACTTCCAGGGGCTGATTTCACCTGAGCCTCCCCCTGGAGCCTGGGCAGGGGTTGGTGATTTCTGGTCTGGCTCAGCCTGAAGCTCCTTCCTCTCCACAATCTATTTCCTGATTTACACTGCACTGTCCACAATTCGTGATTGAGGGGTGAGGAGATGGGAAGTGATACCATTACCTATTGCCTTGGGAAGCTGCTGCTTTATGCCTTCAGTGCTCCACAAATCCAGAGAAGTGACTTCATTCCCAAGAGGCAAAAAATGATGTTTTGTTAAGGTGTGATAGCAGAGGCAGGCTTTGTCTCATTCACGTGTAACAGCATAAATAAGAGCCAACCTTTCAAAACTACTAAGAACACAACAGATAATACCTCTAATTATGCAAGTTAGAAACCAAACAAATTATCCCTCATATGTAAACAATGGCACTTTCTCCCTCCTGTAAAACCATGAGATTATGAGTTTATCATTAACTCCCCTCCAGCAGCACAGACCTGTGCAGGAATCCTGGCTATCTGCAGGATTTAAGCAGCACTCAGAATTCCTTCTGTCCCCAGCACTGCAGGATTTGGACTGCCCTGATCCACCTCCTCCACCTCCCTTTGTCCATGGTCATGCATTTCTACTGCCACAAAAATTACTCAGCATAAAAATTGCTTGCTGTATGACATGGACTCTTGCAAAACCCCTGCACCGTGTGGGAAATCCTGGTCCCTCAGCAGAACCAGCCCCAGGGAAGGATTTGGGAGGTCCCTGTGCAGTACTGACTGTCACAGCCCACCCCTCCCTGGTATCCCAGCTGTCACAGTCCTCAGTATCCACTTAAAATAAGACCTAAACAGACACAAAAGACAGAACTTGTAGGCAGGGACATTACCTAAGTTTCTCCTAACATGCCACATCTCATGATCCCCACCTGTGACTGATTTTAGGGAAGAACAACCTTTTGGAGACAGTTTCTGGGCCCCTGGAATGTTGGACTGGGTAAAACACACTGTGCTGTGGGACTTGCTGGCAGGGGAGAGAATGTAGTGTGGAAAAGGCAAGAAAGGCTGGAGGAGCTGGGGGTGTTCACCTGGGGAAGGGAAGGCTCCAGGGACACCTGAGATCCCTCTGCAGTGCCCAAAGGGGCTCCAGGAGAGCTGGAGAGGGACTGGGGACAAGGGATGGAGGGACAGGACACAGGGAATG
>JAWMRD010000085.1:8217555-8282133 GCA_035584875.1 Syndactyla subalaris | reverse complement strand
CCAGGTTGGACGGGGCTTGGAGCACCCTGGGCTGGTGGAAGGTGTCCCTGCCCATGGCAGGGGGTGGCACTGGGTGGACTTTGAGGTCCCTTCCCAACCAGACCCCTCTGGGATTTAATGATTCTCGGAGCAGACACCCAAGCAGCAACGAGCACTGGATGAGTCTGGATATTTTCTCCCCTCACGTCCTGCCCTGTGTGTAAAGAGGGCCCCTTTGACCTTAAACCTGTGCTTTGGCATGGGAACTTTGTCCTGGTTTTTTATCATTCAGTACATGAAAAGTAGCGTGGGAAAATGAGAGCAGCAAAAAAGCTTTGGTTTAACATGTTTTAATGTAAGGGACCTCTCAGCTGAGAATAGTTACATGGGTAACCTCCATCCATTCACCACTGGATTTAGAGGCTGCCTCTTTCCACTGTACAAGGCACACCACCAGAGAGCAGATACTGAATGTTCACGGCATTGCCAGCCTGAATCAGACCTGGATTGTCTCCCTTTTGGAGATGAAAGAGCAGCGAGGAGCAACCCCGAGCAGAGAACCTGCATTTCTGATGGGCTCCAAGCACTGGGCAATCCTGTTCCCCACGGGAATGTTTGAAATGCTCCTTCTGTGTACCCAAGACAGACTTACCTTACAAGTTTGCACAGATATGAAACTGATGCCAGTGGTATCCAAACAGTGTCTGCTCCTCAAGGAGATGAGTGGCAGAGTGTTCCCCCCTCTCTGAGAGGCGAAGGTCTCTGCAGCACATAAACAACCCTCAGCTGAGAGCTTCACACAGTAGGTTTGTATTTTCTACGAAGGTCACAATAAATTGCCCTCTTGACGGATTTCACTTTGCACATAGCAACAGATTGTTTTCCATTCAGAATAATAATTTCAAGAAAAAATCCTTGAACTACTTTTTGTTTGCAGCACAATATGAGTTCGTGGTGAATGTGGGGAGGGTAAAAAAAAAGCTTTGGTAAGAATCAAAAAAGACAAGCTCTCTGTCAGAGAGAATTCCTGCTGGTCATGTTTGAGATGCCAGAGGGATCTTGGGCCTCTAAAGCCAAGGGGGTGGGTTTGGGGCATGACCCACCAGAACTGCTCGAAGATGTCACACCTGGTGTGCCAGGCACTGCAGCTCCTTGGCTGCTGCACTGGGGGGACAGCCAAGGTATACAAAGGTCTGTGGGGAGTAAAAAGGCCCCTCAGCCTCATGCTTTTCCCAGGGTGAACATGGGAAGCAGGAATGACTGACCTGTGCCACCTCTGGCTGCTGTGACATGTCATGACACTGGGACAAAGCTGGCAGCTCCTGGGGGCTGAGTCCTACTGCAAAAATGAATCCACTGCTGTGGTACAATCTAGTTCAGGGCTCTTTTACACAAATGCCTAAGTTTTGAAACACAAGTGAACCAAGGTAATGAAGGCAGGCTAATCACAGAATCACAGGGTGGGGTGGGTTGGAAGGGATCTCAAAGCCCATTTTGTCCCACCCCTGCCGTGGCAGGGACACCTTCCCCTGTCCCAGGTCACTCCAAGCCCCGTCCAACCTGGCCTGGGACACTCCCAGGGATCCAGTCCAACAGAAATTTTTTAATGGGTGCCTACAGAAGGAATACAACTTACCATGAACAATATATGTTCAAAATGCCTTTATCTGACAGGGGAGAACACATCTTTCCAAGCCAGGACAGGTGTGGATGTGCAAAAATGAACACACCAATTGCCTTGTTCAAGCTTTGGTTATCTCACAGCACAGCTGTGTCTCAGGGAAGGATTTCTAACATCATCCTATCAACAAGGACAAAGCAGAGCCTTCCTTCCTCTGCCTGAAATTGCCCAGTCTCATCTGTAAGGCAGAGGCTCACAGAGATAGGACACAAACATCCCGTTTTCATGGGTTTTGGGTGGTACTAGTTGAAAATGTTGTATAGTTCACAAATGCAATCCTACCCTTGGTCCATTTATAATCCCATTTACTTTAAGAGAATCGCTTCCAATCACAAATCTGTAAATTCCAAAGCAGTCTGGAGGTCTGACTACCCAAGTATCAGTTTCTTCTTCAGTGTGAGGTGGACCAGAGCTGAAGTGAGTCACAGGGCTTGTCCTGGACAGCCAAAAGGCATGTGCCACACATATAGCCCTGGGAGCCTGAAAAAAGGCAACAAAAAGTGCACTTTTCCAAGCAGTTGAGTATTTCCATAACTTTACAACAGCTTGTAAACCTGAAGGCAAGCACTCACAGTTCAGCTCATAACCTGTGTGTGACAAGACCACTTTGGCTCTGGTGCAGGACCAAGGTTTGTTCTTGCAAATAATACATCTCCTCTCCATTTTGGGAACATTATAAACTATTCTGACATTCCTGCCTTGTGTTGCCAGCGAAGAAAAGGTTATAGTGCCTCGGGTCCTGTAATAAGCATCATTTCCTCACTTGCAAAGCCAGACCAAATGCAGTCCCTAGATCTTACATGTGAAGTGCTTGGCAAGGCAGCCCTCTGCAACGTGAAAAAAAAAAAGGTTTAAATGCTTAATGATGACCTCAGAGATCTGTCAAGCTCCAGTAAAGTAATGCCCAGCACTGGGCACTTGGTCCCACCAACTCACTTTGAACTTTGTGGATCTAAAATTGAGAGATCAAGTGAGGCTGAGACCTGAAATTATAAGTCAGATATTCCTTTAGGCCAGTGCTGTGGTGATAAGCAAAGCATTTAAGGATGGCTGTGTAAAGGTGAGGGAAGAGTCAAAATTCTTCTCCCTGTTGTTTTCTAACCTACACCTCAAAATACAGAAAGCAGAAAAATTAAATGTGTAAGTTAAAACTAAAGTTATACTGATGATGTTGGCTGAGATTTGATGAAACACAACAACACAGCAATTTTTAACCCTGAATCGAGTCCCTGAAGTCCTTGGGGACATTTTTAAGGCACCTGAAGATGACACTGTTAGAATGGAGGGTGAGTACAGATCAGAGTGAGCTCCCTCACCCTGGAAAGGGAGGGATCTGTGCAGCCCCACAGCTGGGTCAGTGTGACGGGTGCCACTGACCCTGCACTGACTGTGAGTGAGGGGACAGGTTGGTGCAGAAACTGGGGGAGGGAAGAGAGGCTGCAGAACACGCCAGCTTGAAGAACAGCACCCCAAGCAATGCACTGGAACACCTTCACACTCAAGCATTGGGAATTTAAAATCCAGAGCACTGCTGAAGCCTCCACTGGAGTAGTTGGATTCCTCAGGGAGAGGGAATTAGTTTCAAGGAGCTGCTGGATGGAAACAAGCTTAGATTCATTTAAATTTTTATTTAAATAAAGTTTAAATTGAGAACCTTTTTGAATTTATTTTTTGTTGAACATCTTTATCAGGAGGAGGAAAAAGGCAGTGATAAATGAGATGCTTGCAGCACATACCAGCTGAGAACCAACCAGTGGATATGAGGAACAGACAACAAAACCTGCTAGAACAGTTAAAAGAGGGAGAAAAGCTACAATCCTAAAGGAATTGGGTGAAGATTGTTGTCCTGCTGCTGGGGAGGAGGGGGAAGGAATGCTGCCCTTTCTCAGCCTGGTGGCTTGTGGGACAGAACAAACATCATCAGCCACAGATCACTTCTAAGACTCAACTGCTGCTCAAATAAATGTGTCAAAAGGCTTACACAGATTTAGTTTGCAATTTAATTAAAGGATTAGCAAAGTTTTCCTATGTAGGAACTATTAAGAATAGGAACTTGCATAGAAGACCAGCTCATTTAACAGAGCTACTTAAGTGCATTAATAGAGTCTTCCTTAGATGAAGTACTGCGAGTGCAGAATCTCACTTTATGCAGGAATCCTTCACCATGCAATGAGATGAACTCAGGGTGTGCATAGAACACAACCAAGGGCAACACAAGGTGGACAGACACCAGCTGAGGGGGAGGAGGGTGGTCCCACTGGCTGCCCAAGGGCTGGGAATAGTCTTGGAAAAGCCAGTACCTTGGTGTTGTGTTCTTAGCATCATTAAAACTTAATGACTTTGAGATCAGTTTTGAAAAAAAAATAAAATCCAAATTACAAGCCCCATCACTCCCCAGCAATGCACTTTTTGGGCAGACTGGATTAAACCTGGACAGAAATGCTGTTTCTAGGCCTTTTCCTTACCTATCCCCCACTCCCATGTTTGACTGCTCCTCCTGGAGTCCTTGTTTTTGCAGACTGAGTGTCCCAGGCACTGCCACAGCTGTCACAGCCCAGGACACACCTCAAGGAGGATCCTCGCCCTTCCCACTGCAGAACAAACACCTGCCCTGTGTATCCCACCTGTGGCTTCACCCTGTGTTGGGTCAGCCTGGGAAACCCATCCCTGCCCTCTGCCCTCCTGTCCAGCACTGGGAATCCCAGCTGGCCACACATCCCAGCCCTACCAGGGCTCCTCTGCCCCGGGGTCATTCATCCTCTCAACAAGAACTATAAATATGTGCTCACACAAGGCATGAAACGCTCTGGGATGCCCCAAGACGAGTCAATTTCTGATGCCTTGTGCAGAAGGAACATGCAAAGAGGAATACCTCAGTATGTAGGCAGAAGGGAAAGCTCAGTACTTGACTGAAACTTTTATTTAGTGTTACATAAGACTGAGATAATTATATCTAGTAATCTTCCCAGTATTCAGGACACTCTGAGTTTTAAGTCACCCTAGATATTTGTATTATTATGATTTTAAAAAATCAACACTGATTTCCACTTTCTTATTGCAGATTGGGCATTTGAAATTTGTTGTGTGTTGTGTTTTCCAATCCCTTCTTTCCCAAGAATCACCTATTTTCTTATAGCATAATAAAGTCAAAAAAACCAGACTGCTTAAAAAATACTTAAAAAATGGTTAAAAAATCAATTAACATAAGAAGTAATTTTCATTATTACTGCTAGTGGCAGCTACCAGTATTTTAAATAAAAATGACCTTATTTTATAACACCTGAAAAAACACTTTTACTTACAAGGAAACATTTGGAAGGAAGGCTGTAAAAAAATAAATTACAGATTCCTTGCAAGTTCAAAAGAACATAAATATTTGAAAACTATAAATGTCTTATGTCTCTCTGTCCAGTTCTCTTATATGGCTTAAACCACTGCAGTCTCAGACAAATACACGACAGTGAACACCAAGGCCTGCAAGGCTTTGCACCTTACACATCAAGACAATGGTTTCAGAAATTGTTTAAGATTTTTAAGAAATTCAAACAATATCCTTTGCTTTCTACTTGTCCCCAGGTCTAGGCAATGAGAAAAAATCTATCCTGTAATTAAGGAAGTCTCACTTCTCTCAGTGCAACCCAATCCACCAAATTTTATTTTCCCTATGAAACATTGCATTTATATCAGAACTAGCAAGTTAGTTCTACTAAAACAATTGAACTAAATTCTCGTTAATTTTACATATAGTAGAAATACTTGGATAATTTACTTTTGAACAGATTTGAATAGTAAACATTAATTTCACTGCAGTAAACATACTATATTGCAATACCTGACCCAGCTGACATGCCAGTGATCTTTACTGGTTTATATGCCTTGTAAACTTATGTTGTAGACAAATTCAGGTAATCTCTGTAAATACTTCTGGAAAACTTTGCAACACAAAGAGGAGTCCTCTGGGGAATTACTTCAGTGAAGGATGTTGTCTGCCAGCAATAGAGGTAATTGCTACTGGTAATGTATTTTACTTTGCATGTTCCACAATGACTTTCTCACATAACCAAACACACAAAGGCAGTGACAGAGCACACAGACCCCCCTCCTCTCTCCTCTCCCATCAAAATGCTTTGCCAGTTTTTGCTGCTCACCTGTGGCACTGCAGTTTCTGAAGGCAACACCTTAAAACAAGATGCACAAAGGAATTAAACTTGTTCTGTTAAGGGAACAATGAAAAAGCTCAAGGAAGAGACAGACTCTGCCTTTAAATAAAGGGGTAAAAGCCACGAAGTGCATAAGTCTTTCAAGCAGACTGTACCTTTATATATAGTATAAAGCTTTACTTTTCACATGAATATTAAACTTTAACCATGTCAATACCGTGCTGGCACAGGCAGAATGAGCCAATACCTTATGCAGGTTTCCAAAAATATTCGGACAACAAGATTTAAACATTCCTTTCTTGAAGGCAAACTCAAGACTAGGGTGAATTCCCACTATGACAAAACCCCATCTAAGCACAGGTCACTCTTCTTTAACCTTACACCTTAAACCTACACGATCAAACCTGTTGACACAGCACACAGACAAAACTTGATTACTCTGATTTTAGGGTAGAGCACATCTCCAGGATGATTCCACAGCCAAAACTGTACTGCACATTCTTTTCAGGATGAAGCTTAGTGTGCTGGAACTGAAAATAAAAAATAATGAAAAAAAAGACAAGAGCGGCTTCTCACCTCTCTCTGAGGACAGTGAATAAAACAGCAGCTTTAGTTAATTAGCTTGCATGTCTAAAAGAAACCTTACTGGGATAGCATAATAACCTCCACTGCTGGACTGAGCAGGGCTAGACAGAGCAGTTTCCAGTGTGCTCAGACATTACAACCCTGCTGTGGTGCTTTGTTCTCAACAGTATGAGCAAACAGCAACACCATGTCCACACTTAATGGTATTTCTTCACTTTTTTCACTGTATCCAGGTCTTTTTTTTTCTCTTGTCAGAGCATAGTCTGAATGCTCCCTTGAGGGAAAAGACTAACAGCACATTTAGCACATACAGGAATTTAGTAATGGCTCATTTATTCTCTTTGATGACTCTGGTCAGAGGCCTTCAGATCCAAAGCCCTGCATCTGTGCACATTAATAACAGAGTATTGCATTCATTATGCTCCACAATGCCTGGCTTAGATAAACACACGTGTGTAATCACACCTTCAAGACTAGTTTTCCTCTTCAGCTCTTGCAGTTTAGGTCAATGCACTGCAGGGTCTGGAAGGAGAAGCCCACATTGATCACTGCCATTTGAGTGGCAGACAAATTATTTGTTTAAGTGATGTCTTGCCATCTGAAGAACCTGGAGAGAAGTGTTTGTTTAAGGTCAGCAGTTGGTTGACAAGTAAAAAAATTGTGCTCTTTTCTGCAGTCCTTCAGGGACAGGCTGCTCCAGAGTGGGCCCCTTCATGGGGTCAGTCCCTCAGGAACAGTCTGACAACATCACTGTCTGCTTTCACAGCAACGTATTTAACCTGGTTATTTACAAGGGAAAACCAATTTGGATAGCATATCCCCATATTACATTTGGCCTCGGTAACTGGAAATAAAAGAGATTAAAAAGCACTTCTGTATTTTTCAGCTTCACTCTGCCCTTGACAGAGCACTGGGGACAGCAGCTGCACACTCTGAATTGCCCCTTTCACTCACCCTACAATACTCTGACATTATATTTGGCATTAAGTCTTTGTCCAGACCCTGCCAGAGAGGAACAAGATCAGGAGCAAAGGGTGCTCTAAAATAACCAGTGAGTTTTGAATGCATTAACACTAGAACAAGAAAAAAGTCTCTAAGTTCCCATTCTTACAATCTGCAGAGCAGCACAGCCTAGTTGAGACTCAGCGACATTTTCCCAACACAGGGAAATATTTCTTTAGAAACTGAACCACAATAAAGCTGAAACACATTATTTTATTTATAAAACATTTATGCAATAATTTACGAGTGATTTTTTTTCATGTTTTCTAAACGTATTAGATCCAATGCCAGTAGACATCTTACTGTTAGAAAAAAGAGCGGAAAGGGAAGGAAATAGAAAATTACACACAATGCAGCACCTCTTATCTCTCAGAGAACAAAAAAGCCAACTTGATGCATCTAGAACTACACCCTGATAGAAGCTATTAGTCTCTAGACCTATATTTTGCATTTCCAATATCTTCCATGATCTGAGGATTAAAAACTGTCTGTCCTTTCATCTTCAGGTTCAGACACACTTTTCCACTTCTGTAGTTCCCGAGAATCATTTATCTTCCATGCCTCAGCAAAAGACTTCATGTTTTTTCTGGAAGAGAAAAAAAAACTAATCAAAATACAGGCACATTTTAAAATGAAGCACATCAAACCCTGAAAGCCCTACAGTCATCTGCAAAAATTTATACAC
This sequence comes from Syndactyla subalaris, assembly GCA_035584875.1. Lineage (NCBI taxonomy): Eukaryota > Metazoa > Chordata > Aves > Passeriformes > Furnariidae > Syndactyla > Syndactyla subalaris. Next base: position 8,274,041 of record JAWMRD010000085.1, on the reverse strand, counting down.
AGTTAAAAATAGCACAGCTCAAAATGTTATGTGATCTTCAAACAACCAGTTAATATTTTCTAAGATACGTGTTCCTGCTCTAGGACAGCCAACAAATTAATTTTATAACTAACTTACACTACCAGAAGCATTGACAAAATGATACAAAACACTGAGCAAGAGGAAATGTTAAAGAAAATAAACAGCACTGTAGTTGGCACTGTTTAATTTTCATCATTTAGTCCCTAAAACTTGCACTTGTAGAATCATAAAGAGAAAAGGAATTTTCAATATAAATGAGTGCATACATCCTTCCTATTTTCGTCTTAGTATTTTTTGATTTATAAGAGCTGTGACAAATAACAAGACATTTAAAATGGATTAACACACATTCCCGACGACAAAGATGTCAAAACTGGATGAAATTACCCAGTGGATTTTCTGAAACAATATGAAAGTGATTTAAAAAAATAAGACAAGGCATCTGGCCTGTGGGTATTGCGACAGCACAAGTGCACTTGCAATGAACAGGTCTGAGCCTGACTACCAAGATCATGGTTATTTTATGTACCATACCCATTTTTAAAGTTGTTAACATCTCTCTTGGGAGGAAGACACAGGGGCTCCATGGCCTTAGTGAAGAGATGGGTCAAAGGGCTCGTCACAGCTTTATAGTAAATATTTGTCCTTTTTCACTTTGAGAGTACAAGCAAATTGTCTGCCAAAACTAAAATACAGAGGCTGATAAATGGGACACAACCAAGTCCCACATTAATACTGCTCACTCAGCCTCACTGCCCCTCTCTGGGCACTCAAATCAGGCTCCCAACCACATCATCCCAGACTAGTTTTACTGCTCATGGGTTTTGTATGCAATTAACTCCCCCTTTAGCAATGATACATGCTATAACTATATTCTACCCTGTCTAAGCAATATGCTGGCTGAATTTTTACAGAAAAAGATAAATGAAAGGAATTTATTACATTATTTCACATTTTAGCTTTATTACCCTCTAACTCTGGCCTTCCAGATCACTCTCTCACTTTTCCAAACAATTTTTTTCTTGATTTTAGAGCCCTGTGCAGCCTATAACAGCAGAGTTAAGATATTGCTAGTAATTTGTTGGTTTACTTTTGTCAATTATGGACTATTATTTCCAATTAACAAAAGCTAACACATTATTTTTCCCATAAACTCTCATGTACCTTCAAATACAATGTTCTTGTTTTGCTTTACTCAAAGAAGATAAAAACTACTGTTAAGCACTAAGAACTGTTGAGTTTCAAAATAACTGTTTGCACCTATAAATAATTAGTAGTCACAATGTTCTCATATGAAATTATTCTGTTAGGATTAGTGACAGTCACAGACGACCAAGATCTTGATTTATTTTGTTCCTGAAGGGGCTATTTGAATTTTGCTGATAGGGCTGCCACTGAAAATAGTAACAACAAAAAAACCCCAGTGGAAATGGATATACTAAATATTTATATCTAAACTGTGTACATAATGTTACAAGATTTAGAAGGATTATGCTATTTGACACACATGGAAATATTCATCACTACTCTAAGATACATGGTACATGCACCCTAAATGAAAACTGGATATCAAAAATATATTAAAATCCTCAAACTTTCAGTAAAATTTGGAGTACTTGGGGAGCAATCAAAATATATTATAAGTATTTTCAAGTTAAACTAGAACAATATCCACATTCCCCTCTACACTATAATATGCAAATACAGCTTCAAGTTCCAAAGTAAGATACTTTCTAATTTAAATTCAGTATTTTCATGACCACTGGTGAGAACAGAAGTAGGCATTGTAGAAGTAAATAATAAAAAATAAACCCCACAATTGTTCTGACCTTCTCATATTCACTATTCTCTCCAACTCCTTTGACTTGTGAGCTGCCTTCTTCAAGATTTCTTCAGGAATATCTGCCAGTTTGGCAACATTTAGCCCATAACTTCTTGCAGAGACTCCTTTAGTTATTTGATAAAGAAAAGTGATAAATTCAGGATGCTCTTCAATTTCAGATCCTAAAAAAAGAAAAAAAAAAAAAAAGGCAAAATAAAAACCTCCTCTGTGTGGCAAATCATAAGTTCCCTGTCCTGATTAGCTCACAATGTAAGCAGATAATACAATACTGAGAATTGTTTAAGGGAATGGTTAATGGCAAATACTATGGCAACTCATAAAAAAAACCCCAAAACATTAAAAATTCTAAAAATGATTCATGATGTCTCCTATAATTCAACACCTGATACCATCAAGTGAAGGTACATGTTTCAAAACAGTTTCAAAACAATCAGGAGATGTGTTTTTTCCCTCCACAGAGCCCCAAATTTTGGAGCTCCTTGACACAGCAGAGTGAAGACAGTGAAGGTACCCGAGGATAAACTGGGCAGCCTCGCTGAAATGAAATCCATGGAAGACACAGAACAGCACAAAACACACCTCACCCTTGAAGCCCCATAAACAGCAAATGTTTGCAAAGAGTGAGACCTTTCAGAGAAGGAGCTGCCATATGTTTGATCCCTAATCTCTGCTCCCTAATCCTTGGTGTGTGGCTGTCGTGAAAAGTTGGATGCTGGGCTGGGCAAATCTTCCACTTTGCTCAATTATCCTTATGTAAAACAGGAGAGAAATGGGTGCTCAGTTCCCAAGCCCCAAAATGTGTGTATGACACATGTCATGTGAGGCTCACACTCGAGGGAGTTTGGATGCACCATGTTCATGCTGAGGTGTAAATTATCACAACAATTTTGACTTCTGTCTCTACCTGTAGTGCCAGAACCTCACCCAGGTTACTGTACCTTTTTGTTCACCAGTTTCCTCCTCATTCACCAGGAAAGCCATGTGGTAATTACCAACTTTGTCTGCATACAGCTTCTCCAGCTCACAAACTGAGGGATAGTGAGTGACAAACAGTGTCAGGGATTCCACCTACAACACAAAATAGACATGTAACAAGGTTTGGCTCTAATATTTTTTTAAACACAGTGTCACAGAACTGGTATCCTTTGCCCAAATCCCTTTGCTCTGAACTAGGAAATGCCAAATCAGCCTGCCAGGCTGAAAAAGCATTCACAGCCACGTGCCAGGTGGGACACTTACATCTCTAATGAAATGTTCCAGTGTAGCATAAGCAATGGCAATTCCATCGTGTGTGCTCGTTCCTCTGCCCAGTTCATCCAGAATCACCAGGGATCTCGGGGTGGCTTTCCTTATTATCTCAGCAGTATCTGTCAGTTCTTCCATAAAGGTACTTCGGCCTTTGTAAATGTTGTCTGCTGCACCCATTCTGCATTGGGATACAGAACACATCCACTTATTAAAAAGGCCAGGTAATGATGGGAAAAAAATTAGGATGATGAAACCCTGTTGACATAAGTCTCCTGTTGCTGCTCCAGGCAGAGCAGGAGTACCCAGGAAGAACATTCTCCTTCCAGAACAACTGCTCAGCACACAATTCTTCCACCTCCATAAACACTCCAAAAAGGACCCTGGGAATTCAGGCCAGGCAGCTCATGAGAAGAATTCCTGCAAAGGTAGCTATAAACATGAATTTTACTTCTTAGGTTTAGTTCAACATCTAATTTGTGTGGGTTTTAATGCTAATAATACCCAAAAGATACTGGCATTTCGACATGGAGTGGACACTCATGTGACCAGGTATTTGTGCATCCAAACACATAGAGCAGTTATTTCCTTCAGGTAGTAACAAAATAATAATTATTTCCCCTAATTACACAGGTACACAATCTTAACCAGCACACCTAAATATGATTTTAAGATTTTTCTCCTTGTTCATTTAAAACACAGCTGTCCTTGGACTCAGCTGCCTCCAGGCAGGAGAGCTCCACACACACAGATTCCTACATACAACTCTTTTAGCCCCATTTCAGACTCATGTAACCCTCAATCCTCAAATTCTATCTTAAATTGTGAATTTACTGTTTTCATCTCAGGAACCTGATGAAATTGTTAGGGATGAAATTGTTAATCCACCCTGTTCTCTTTTTCTGCAGCCTTCCTTACCTGTTCCATTAGTACACTTCCTACCTGGAAGACTTATAATTTCTTTCTTTCATTTATGATTTTCAGTTAATCACATTAGGCAATTGATTAATGACATTAATCACATTAATCACACTACAGCATCCCTTCTGAGACAGGGTATCACCAGCAAGGCACTGGTTAGGAACCTAAAACTGGATTTATTCACTCTCATCAGCCAAAATACAGTTACATACAAGCCACTCTGATTTAAAGAAAACTGACTCAGGGGTTTAGTATACTGTATTTTCAAATTTCACAGCTGGCCACAACAGTATTTAGAGCAAATCAAAAACCTTTAAAGAGGATCCCAACACAACTTTTTTTCCTCTTAGCCTTATGCTGAGTCTTTCTCTAAAATAATTGCTTCTGTTACCCACAGAACCATCATCAAGGTACTAATAATTTAATGAAATGTTATGATTAAGAGCAACTGGAAAAAAATTGAGCAGGTTGAACTCCCTACAACCACGACTTGTGTATATTCCCTGGTTCCTGCCCTGAAAATCTGGAATGGTGCCATGCACAACTGCAATACAACTTCAACAAACTGACTGTTTCACTGAGTGTTGCTTACATGCACACACAGAAGTTACATTCCAACATATTCCAAAATACAGGCGATTTTGCCCATAAGCTAAATCAAGTATACAGGATTTTTCATTTAATTAAATATATAATTCAGGTTATCGCAGCATTGTGAAATTAACATTTTATTAAGCCACTTACTGCTGTAATCCTTTAAAATGCTGGGTTAAGAATGATGAATATATTAGAGAATTTCTGACAGTGGCCCCAACACCCTCGCCCCTCTCCCACTCTGGTTCACCCACCAGGTCCTGCTGTAAAGTCAAACAATCTCCCTCCTTGCTCAGATCTACAGAGAACAATGTCACTCGAGCCTATTTTAACTACAAATACGTTCATCAGAATTACAAATACTTTTTATGTTTGAACCATCTCTCTCCACTAATAAACTTTAATCTTAATTTCTGAAACTAGAATTAGCAGTATTATTATTTCCTCATTATTTATTTGGCTTTTCCTCACAGAGGCTGCATCCAACAGGCTGTCTCTGTGCTCCTGTGGTGTTTACACTGAGAGCTCTTGGTTCTACTTCTCTCTTGGACTGCATCACTTCCACAGAGCCCACAAAATCATTTAGTTGTTTTGTATCTACTCTGCATTCATAAAAACAATTTTCAAAACTTCGTTACTAAACGTTCAAGATACAAACATTATTTTCCCCTTGTTGATAGAGACAGCTGCAAAAGAAGCCTTTCTTTTCAGGATCTTAAAACACTCAAATCCGACTAGGGCTTATCTACAGATTTTTTTTAAAAAAGGGTATTTTTAAACAACATAAAACCTCTTAAATGTCATCCTTTGAAAATGGATAAAATTGTTCTTTCTGCCTCTGTTCTTAACACTAGAAGAATTATCCTTGTTCTTTAAACATAAATGCTAAGCAATATTATCCCAGAAACAAGAATAAATGTTTTAATGTGGATTAATGCATTTATAAAACAGTAAATTTGCAGCAAGGCATTGCTCACTACCTTTATGTTACATTATTCCTGATACAATAAATTCTCTGAATCTATTGCTTAAACAACTTTTTTTTCCAAGCTTAAAACAGTTGTAATAAATCCCACCAAAGTTATACAAGATTCAGTCACTCTGAATTTACATTTTGATGTATCTTGCCTCCTAAATGTTTTTACACATTAAAACATTAAATTTTCCCCATAATATTCTGCCCACGAGTGCCTCTCTAGTGCTGGGAAGAAATCCATCCCTCCTCAGCAGACACAATTTGGCTGGAAACCAGTTGTTATAATTTCTCTTTGACAGCCAACCAAATTTTATAAAATGAAAAGTTCTTCATCTTATGATGTGCAGCACATTTATTATGAAAACTGAAGAAAAAAGAGGAGGTGTTATCTCTTTTCAGTGACAGGTTCAAGTAGCAAAGACTCCTGTCAAAGGCCTCAGAAAGAACAACAGGAAGGTCATGTTTTCGTAATTTTTGGAGCATAAAGTCAATGATACAACTGTGCTACCACTCAAAAGAAGTTATCCAACACGCTCTTAGGTTGTTTGGCTATAAAATGAAGAGCACAGTGTGGACCTCAGGTATTTTGTTATTCTTTATTTCAGTGAGAGTGTCTTGCACTGATTGTGAAAATGACGAGGCAGCCCAGGACTAGCTACACATCAACAAATGAATCCTGGAAAACAAGACTGCTAAACCATTATTTTCACACACTTGTCAACATCCTGATGCTATTTATTGATGCCTAGGTTACAAAATACTTAATGCCGGAAAAAAACAAGAAATTACATTTTCACCTTGACTTAAGCGATAACCACTTGAGTTTAGAGGTTCATCTAAAATACTTACTGGAGAAATAAAACCAAGTGCCTGTTACAGAAGTATAAACTCAATTCAAGAACAACATTAAAAGGAAATTAATTTTTTCTCTGAGAATAAGGTAGAGAGTACTTTCAGCACCAACAAGAATCACTTTCTGTGATTCAAAGATAACACTGAGAACACCACAAATAAAATAAACTCATAATGTAACTTCACAATTCCACTCACTCCCTCACACAAAATCCTCCAAAATGTCATTTCAAAGATCACTGTATTTGAACAGCAGTCATTTAAATTTAAATTAACTAGTTTACAAAAAAGAAAGGATTAGATTTGCTCCTGCCTTGCAGTTCATCCCTTTTCTGACATGGGACTGTTCTCTACCACCTGTTTTTGAACAACAATATATAGTTTGGGTTTTTTTAAACTTTACAACAACTGTTTTGCTTCTTTTTGGGTATTTTTTTCAGAAAATACCCTTGCCAGCAGCAGTTTCATGTGGTCTGAGCTGAAAACACATGGTTGCAAAAGTGTGAGTACTAAGATGTGAGTGAAGATATTGTTTATGAGAAGAGAAAAACTTGATATTGATCCTGACATGAGTGGAAGGACACCAGAAAAATTTCATTTCAGCACTTAAACTTCTCCTGTTGATCTGGGTTATACAAACAACACCTACTGAGACTTCAGAATTTAAAAAAATAAAAAAACATAAATAAAAGTGTTCAGACTGGTCTGCCAAGAAAACGAGAGCAGGCATCCCAGATGGAGGAAGGGCAGGATGGTGCTGGAGCCCCAAACTTTAACCAGAACAATTGTTCAGTTTTGCCCACAAAAGTGCTTTGAAACCTTGTGTATTTCAGAAATACTCAGACTTCCAACAAGAATCTCACATGGTTAGTACGAAAGTAGACCAGCTTGGATTTTGTAACTTCTGGCTACTTTCCACAGACAATGAACATATATTAAGTAATTCCTTTGAAGATCCCATGTGCAAATTTATAACAGTTCACTGGCAAGAAACTAATGCTTCACACTCCCCCACAAAGTACTGGCACATCATTCACTTCATATCCATCAAGATCTCCCTGATTCAAACCAAAAACCAACAATAAGAAAAACAATTTACAGAAATTGTAATTACAGACTTTAAAAAAAACAAACAAAAAAAAAACACACAAAAAAACACACAACCCCCCCAAAAACAAACACACAAAACTAACCAGCATGACAAAAAGCATTGTAATCAAGATAGTTATTATTCTTGTATTATTCACTGGCAACTTGTAAGGAGTAAAGGAGTGCAAAGGTACATGGATGAGGACAGGAAATCACAGGATGCTCATGACATTGACCTGTTTACACTCACCATCCACACCTGCCCAGGCATTTCTGCAGCTGCTTATTTCAGAATTTTACATGAAGAAATACCAGTGGAATGTTACTCAGTTTAGAAGAACAGTTGTTGAGAAGACTGACAGAATGCATCTAATGTAAAACATATTTTTATTTTGGAAATTATTGTAGCTATGTGACCTGCTCACTCACTGAGAAATTAATGAAACCATTAAAACCTCAGACTCCCATGGATACAAAACTTTGAGTTATCCTGGAAAGAAAAGCAAGTTCAAAGTGATTTCAATACTCAAATTTCATAGTAGCTTTTACATCTTTTTTCTGCCCCTTTCCTCATCCCTGGGTAATTGAAGTAGCCAGAACAAGTAGTCCCTTAAATACTCATTTCCTTCTAGACCTGTCCCAAGGGGGAATCCTGCACACGAGCACCCCAGTACATTAAAAGAAACAGATCTGACAGGATTAACTTTCAAGATGTGAAGTGCATTGATTTTTTTGCTGAAAGACAGAGGAAAGGAAAACATCCAGAAAGTCAATGTTTTTAAAAGCTTCTCCTCTACGGACAGGACAATACGGATGTGAGAGGACAAAAACACCAGGGGAGTCAACACAGTCCCCAGGTGACAGGGAGCCACCAGAATCCCCTCATACTCAGGGCTTTATAAGGCAATAAAAACTCAGTTGTTTTACAGAAGTTTATGCTATGTTACTTAGGGAAGAACACCCAAGAAAGCTGTTTTCTGAAATTCAGTAATGATGCCCCCAGTAACACAAGAACTCCTTAAAAGTGCCTGCTACATCACCTGGGGCAAATACATCATTCACTCTTAAAATTATGTGTACAAATGTCACTGATGGTCATGAGAAAGACCAGCTCTGTGAGCACAAACGTTTTGCTGAAGGATAAATTACAGGCTTAGACACTCAAATTAAGGTGTGGGTTTTTTTTCAGTAACCAATACTAGCCTGAAGAAGATGAAAAAATGAAGACAAAGAAAAACCCAACCCTGAAATACAGGCAGGTTCACACTGTGGTACTGCTGGATACCAGTGAGGGAACTCGGGGTAATTAAGTTAATGTGCATATGTGGCTGAAGGATTGAGGCCAAGGGAGATTAAGGAGCAGGAACTATAGCAACAGAGAGGGACAGTGGCTGAATATTCAGCACAAGTGAACTTTTCCCCTTTAAACCTGTGGACAGCAAGGAAAATCCAATTCAAATTGTCACCAGGTTAAACCCTCGGATGGAAGAGTTTTAGAAAGGTAAATACAACTATTCAACTTTACTCTAAAACAACTGGCAAAAACCTCTCAATCCCTGTCAGGAACACTGAAATATGCAGCAGAAATAGTCCTATAAATCTGTGTATATAAAGAATTGCCTTTTATTGAACCTGAATGAATTTTCAAGGCCAACTTAAACCCAGCAGACAAAACAATTGTTTGTATTCACAGGTTTCATCAAAAGCCACATAGGTAGACCAAAGACTGTTTGGTTAAATATTGTATTATTACATGTCTAAAAGATACAAGCATAACACTGCAGATGCATGTTTCTATGAAATGAGCAAAGACGTGAAACTAAATTAGCCACAGATACATGCAAAGCACAGCTTAATTTATTTGTACAGAGCTACAGAACACTGTCAGAAATAGTTACAGCTCAAATATAATGTGAAATGTCCAACATATAACTTTTCCAGAAAAAAACCAACAAAATAATTTTTCAATGTAACTACACTAAATACAAGTTTATTATTTTCTTATGAAAACAAACAAACAAAAACAACAAAAGAAAAACAAAAAGTACACATCAAAAAAAATTAAAAACCCCACCAAAACCAAAAAACCACTTGTGTCCAGGTCATAAAAAGAAGTGCAAAAGAATTTAATACACCATCCTGTTTTTCCCTGGAAGCTGGGAACAATTTACCCCAGAGGTGCAATTATATGATTGATTGTGAGCATAAATGAAAGGCTTAAATAATTTTTGCTATTCTGGCAGTAAACACAAATGCAATTAAGGAAGAACAAAATGAAACAAATTACTGTGCCATAAAGGAGTGTTTTTCTGAAAATTACTTTGGGGTTATTGACAACTAACAAGTTCTGTTTGTCTGACTCACTGTGCTTTCCAGAGCAACACAAACTACTTGTTTCACATACCAGTACAAAATTCTCATGTGGACTTGTCATTCACTTGGGATTGCTTTGTGTGAGCAGTTCCCTAGTTTTCTGCACAATACATAAATCAATGTGCATGGCAGAACCACATATACACAGAATAAACAAAGATGTGAAGAAGTGCCTTCGATTTTTTAATTTTCTGACCATTATCTTTCAGACTCAAACTCCACAGGAAAACTGAGAGACGTCTATTTTTTTTTTTTCCAAAGGAAAATCTGATTGACTTAAATTTAAACATTTATTTTCAGGTTTAAAGAACTGTAAAAAAAAAATCCTCCCAAGTTGTGGCCAAGACCAGGTAATGCACAAACAGGTAGCTCAGCTGGGATTTTCAGCTGATTTCTCCAATTTTCACTCAGCATTCCTGCCTGGCGATGCCTGCACAGACCTCCAGGCTGCCCTGCCAACCACTGCTGTCACCTCACCACTGAGACTGCTAGGATAAAGGTATGAGGAAGCTGACTACCTGGATTCATGACAAATTTTGTGATATTAACTGGTATTTCGAGGAAAAAAATAATATCTTTGTCATTGTACCTGTGAGCTTCAGATAAACCAATAAAGCTTAAGAAAGAAATAAATGGAAACAAGGGGTTTTTCAGTTTGGTAACTGGTCTTTTGCGTTAAACTCAACAAGTTTCGCACATCACATAAAAATGAGAGGCAATATTTGCCTATTGCTATGAAAATAGGACCATTTCTGCAGTGAAGCTCTGAAATAACAGAGATTGGTACTTATTTATTATTTTAAATTCAAAATTCCCCCCCCCCCCCGCTCCTACTGTGCAGCTCCTTTGTACAAATAAAACAGTAGAATTGGAATGAAATTAAGTGTAACATGATTTGCTGAGTTACAAAAAGCTGGGAATTTTTTTTGCCACCAGAAGTTAGATCAATGGAATATTTGTGCCCATTAATATTTATGAGCATTATTTTGGTTTTATTCTTATATGATTTACCTCAGATTTCAATTTATTGTGAAGAGCACTTGGAAAACATCTTCCACTCCATTTCAGCTCCAATAGAAACATTCTTTTTCCTGCTTCACACACCACTCCGTCCTGTGCTTTCTGAATTTCTCAAGAGTTCTTAGAAAAAGAACTCTTAACAAGCCTCGGAACATTTAAATCTGTTAAAGTACATTGTGCACTTTTAAATATCTTTCAAATTTTAATGACAGTGACGTCCCAATGACAAAAAGTTGAAGTACAAGCATCTCAGGTTGATTGCCCAAGTGCTTCAGGAATTAACAAAAGATTTGCTTTCCATCATGACTTAAGACCCTACTGAAATTTGTGGTAATGCCATATATATGTACAATTTACCCAGTTAAAATGTGTTTGTCTACTTGTTTGTTTCAGCTCCACACAGTCTTGACAAAACAGTAACATGAGTTTGTCAAGTTGTCAGGATTAAATAGCTGTAAAAGCATTTAGGGAGGTAACATTCACAATACATCTATTATAAGACTCGACCTTTCTGAAAGTCAATTCCGTCATTTACAGATCAGACAAACAGTCAATTTCAATAAACCATAGGCAAAAAAGTACTATGGCTTATTGATACACAGCCTTAGAAGAAGCCTGGATTAATAAAGGCAGCATTTCCACACGGTTTTTAGTTTACTTTGAAGAAATCCTTCACCCCTAAACTGTCCTCTAGGCCTTAACAGCACCTTCTTCCAGATTACAGGAAAGAGACTGAGGGCTCCACACATCCTGCACTCTTGCACAAGCCCACAGAGGCACAACCACAAACATTCCTTTACTTTTTGCCCCATAAATTCTCTTTTAGGTGACAACAATCAAGGCATAGAAAAAAATCGTGTGAGAGGACTCATGATGGCTGTAGTGAATCATACAAGAAATGTCACTTTGGGATACATACATGCCCTTTTCTCTTCCATCTCTGTGGATCCAATTGCATGTGACTGACGTGGGTCCTTCTGCTCCCGGGATGATGGAGATGAGCAGTGCCAGGCACATCACTCAAGCAGGCACTCAGATGCTGATGTGGTTTGATACAACATCATGCTCTCTTCCACGTGAGTGTGCAGTGCTCACTAATGTCAGAGGAATGGGCCACTTCTGGTCTCTGTGGATTTCAGGATCAGCTGAAGACCCCACCTGAGCAGTGGCAGAGCAAGAGAAGTGCAGCCCCAGCTGGCAGAGCAGCACTGAGTTACCCCCTTACCTGTTGTCCAAACCCTCCTGGAGCTCTGGCAGCCCTGGGGCTGTGCCCACTGCCCTGGGCAGCCTGGTCAGTGCCCACCACCCTCTGGGGAAAGAGCCTTTCCCTGATACCCCACTCCAACCCGCCCTGGCACAGCTTGAGCTGTTCCCTCAGTTCTGTCACTGCACACAGAGAGCAGAGATCGGAGCTACTCACATGGGTGGGTCCCCAAATGCAATTTCCAACAGGATCTTCACTTGGCAAGTCTCTCAGTAGCTCTGCTGTCTCTTGCAGGGATCAAAATCCCCTCCCTTGAATGAACCCGTTGATCAACTCAGAGCTGCCACCCCTTGGCAAGATATGTGGCTGGAAGTGGATCTGAGTTGCTGGAAATAATGTGACCCATCTAAGGCCAGGGTGAGTGGGATGAAATTCCTCCACCATTTCAGTGGTCAGCTGCCCAAAGATTTCTGTGCTATAAGTTTTAGTTGCATATTACACATATGGAAAATCATTATACAAGGACAACAGACACAGAAGAAAACACCAGAACAGCTCTGTAGCTTGATACCTGGAACAGATGGATTCAGGATTCCACCTGTGGCTGTGTCTGTTTGAAAGACTCTGTATACAGACATGTAATACAAGTCAAAATAACAAAACTCTCCCTCCCAAGCCAAGGTGAGCAATCACTATCTGTTTTCATCACATTTTCAGATATACAGTGGAATTTGAACTGGGTGTCTCCTATCTATAGACTCAGCAATGAGAAGTGCCCTCCACGTTAAAAATAACTTTAAATCATCTGTTACAAGGAGAAAATGTAGGATGAAGTTCTTCACAGCTACATGCAGATCATGTGAGGTGCAGAGACTCTGGCAAGACAATGGCCAAGTGCAGGCAGCTGCATGTCCTGTGTAGAGTGGAAATACTGAACTGCAGCTTACCCATGCAACCCACCCCACCTGCTAACCTGCACCACCACCCTCCTCCACCCCTGTTTTCTCAGTTTACCTTCACTGACAAGTCAAACTGTGTTCCATACCATGAGGATTGAAGTCCTGCTGAGAGTCTGTAAACAGCAAAAGTGCACGAGAGGATAATCTACATACATCTTACTGGTGCCTGCTTATTCCTTTCACCTTTAAGCATGTGGCAGATCACCTGCAAGAGGCAGTTTTCAAATCCACTCAAGGCACGGGGCACTGTATTAATGCAGACAACTAAATCTGCACACCTTTAAAAGCATTCCCAGCCTGGCTGATGGGATAAAACCTCACTGGAAGATGTGGGTCACTGTACTGTGACTGTGCTTGCTCACATCTGATCACTGAAATAAGTGAAATACCTTTTATTTCAATACAAGAAGAGAAAGCCAGACAGGGAAGTGATCTAAAGGAAATTCTTTTTTGTCCCTGTACCATCACCTAGTGTTGGCAGGAGTTCCTCTCCTTTGCAGTATTCTTTCTGATGGGAGCTTCTGATTTCAAAAAATTGATGCTCAGAATCTTGAAACTGAGGCATTTGCTAATTTATATTATTAATTAGCCTGTTTATTTGAACATATTTTGCCTTCAAAGTGCTATAGCATTCCCTCTCATGAGGAGCTACTGCTGACCTACAGAACTAGGCTGAAGTTTTCTATCTATGAGAAATTCCATCAGTAACAGATTGAAAGTGGGACCTCTTTAAAGGTCAGCTTCCTTCAGCAGCTCAGCATCACCCTTTCTGAGGGCACGATTAGGCCAACAGAATTCGTGTCATTATTTCCTCCATATATGCATGTCCACCCTTGCTTTTCTCTTTCTACTCAGCACAGAGAGAAACATCACATTAGTTTCAATGTCTGAATAACTATATTAGAACTAAAAAACCAGGAACATTAAAGCAAAAATTGAACCCGTTTGCTGCAAGGATAAGCTAGGGTGGGAATTTTCAGACACCAGATAACTAAATACTCAAATCCCACTAAAAGTCAATATAGATCAGGTGCTGACCTTTTCAAAATCCTTCTTAAGTTTTTAAACATAACAACACTGATTAAGTTAAATTCTTTACGGAAAGGTTGCAAGAAAACATTATCCCTGATTGAAGAAGGGAAAAAAAGAAAACATTAACCAGCAAACCTCCTCAAAACACTCCCCCCATATTACGAACATCTGGAACAGCCTTAGCACTGTCTTGTGTCCACACACCAGTAACAAAGCTGGATCATTCCTGCTTTCACTCCACCTGTAAGCAACTCCTTTTGTATCTTTAAAAATGTTTAATATAATCCAGTCTTTAAAGTCAATTTAGAGAATCTACCATACAAAAATACAATATATCAGAGGGAATAACCATAGTGGCAACCTTTCAATTTCCATGGAAACCCTATTGGAACACAAGACACAAATCCTAGACACAAATCTCTTAAACCTATATAAATCCAAGCTTTGGAGATGCAGCCTATGAACAGAAAAGAGGCTGCAGTATAAAGCACCAATATTCAAACCAGGTTCATCAAGCAGAACTGTTGGTGCTCCTCGTGCACAGAACCCCTTGCAGAGTCAGCCTGTCCTGCATCCTCACAGCATCCCAGGGCTGCCACACTAGGGGCAGCCTCCACAAACAACTCACCACAGCAGTGACAGAACTAACTGGTATATCTTCTTATGCAAAATTTTTAAAATATTAAAAATATACCCAAGCTATTAACAGGGAAAAAAAACAAACCCACACCAAAAAAATTTTAAAAATCCTATTTTTCAGGAACACACGTCTGGCCTGGAGTGGCAGTCCAGAAAGGAGGTCTACATAGCTGTCATCATATTATTTAAAAAGATAAAAAACAAACAAACAAAAACAACCCTTAAAACAAAACACTGAGGATGAAAACAAAAAAAAAAGCAGAACTGAGTGTGAGTCAAGACAAAGTTTCTGATCTCTTCCAGGTCATTCCCTACTGGCAGAGTCCAGGGCAAAAGCTGAGACTTTAGAAAATGCATTAAACCTCAAGGTGGGGCACAACATGTGGCAGCTGATTTGTTGGTTCTTTCCTCAAAGCAGGCATTAAAAACTCTTTCAAGTGTAACTTCCTAGGGCTGAGAAATACCCTAAATGCAACGCCATATTAACCTGGCCTGACAGACTTCCATACTTAAGACCTTCCCCAGAGCCATGAAAAAAATAAAACCAACCCAAACCTCCCTCCCCCAAACAAACAAAAATAGAGATGCCTACACCCTGCACATCCTCTGCACATCTCTGTGTTCCAGAATCTGATAAGCTACTCCTTTTCCTTTTTGCTTCCAGCTACCTTTCAACTAATGCATGACTACTTATATCTTAATAATGTATTTTCAATTTCTTCTTGATTAATATTAAGCCAATTACTTTATTCTTAATTGCCAGTGCAGTTAGAAGAGTTTTAGTAATTCCTATGTATATTCATCTGCTGTTTGACACATTTCATGTTAAATGAAGAATGGCATATCCAGTGAGTTTCCAAAACTAATATAAACAGGGAGGCAAAAAACCAAATCAATCCCATTTTAGAGTGTGACTGGGTTACAAATGAAATGGTCTGAAACCTCACACACTAACATAGTCTAGGTCTGACTGGCTTGAAATCTGCAAGTATAAGTTTTACCTTTGACCATGCTACTGTATCAGAAAAGTTGTGAAAAATACTTAGGTTTTAATCTTATGCAGAGGAAAGCTAAATGGAATCAGAGAAATACACTGGGCAATGGACAGAACTCAGATAAAAACCCAATTTGTTCTCTTTCAAGTATGCACAAAACAAAATGTCTCTCCCAATGACTCTGTCATACTTCCTAATGTTTTCTGCAGAAATGATCCTGTTGTAATGACAGTCCAGGAATAAACAGAGCAGTGCAGATACTCAGCTTTAGAGTAGCAGACTTACATGCCTTTGATTAGAAATTCAGTCCATGGGAACCCAAGTGAAGTACTATAAATTCAGCTACAAAACACAGGGGAAGACAAAAGTAATCTTCAAATTGTAAGTGATGTCAGTAATGTTTGTTCTGTGAAGTAAATCAGATCCTGTGTGTCTTCATGTCCCCCTGAGAAAAGCTCATCCAATCAACCAGTCAATTCCTTTCAACACAGGGTAGGGAAAGAAGTGAACCATTTTGAATTCTTGTCTCCAATTAATTTTGGAAAGATGATACAAACTATTTTCTAATGTGCTTAGCCCTGAACTGCAACAAGGAGCAATTTCATTCATTTTTGTCATGGCACAATAAAAAGTAAGAACACAACATCTTTATATGATGAAGTAATCCCAGGTGAGCAGTATTTCAGGTTTTCTGGTAAAAGTTAACGTTGGAATGCACACCAGTCATCACAGAACTAGAATTTCAGGAAATTCTAGCACAGATACCATGATTCTGTGAAATTTATAACCACATATAATAATCCATCTCAAATACCATTAGTAATACAGAAGTTTTATTCATTAAAAATTATTAAAGAAAAAGGAGGAAAAGCAGAGGGATAAACCTTAGTAATATTAGATTATAAAATACCAACTTTTGACTGTACTGATAGTCTTTACAAAATACCCAGCACTGACTCAAAAACGAGATTGAGTGCAATATTCTGGAAAGGACACCAAGTGGGGTCTAAGTGTGTTCAAGGCTGATAGTACAGGAAGGAGAGTAAGCACAGAATATATGCTGCCCATATTCTCAATCTCAAATACTCTGAGTATATACAACTGAACTTGACAGCAGAAACTGACAGGACTTTTAGAGGTGACAACATTCATTTTAGGGGAAACACCATTTGGCTACCACCCAGCAGAATAAATTTGGTTGACATGTCCATTCAGGGAGATAAGCTAGATATCTGGATCTTAATAAAGACATACCCATTAAAATTGTTATCCTTTGAAGAATCAACGATTACAATACAAATACCACAGCTTCCCAGAAAACCAGAATCCAAAGCTAACAATGAATAAATGCCTTTAAAATTAAAAGGGAAACTTCAGGTATAAATTATAAAGTTCCAAATGAAAATGAAATTACACTTTGACATACACACACATACACATCCTGCCACAGTAACATTTCCATAAACACACAGTAAGTTTTGAAAAATTACCTGGTAAAAATGCCATCCACAACTCCAAGTGTTGCCTCCTCCGCAGGAACGTAAGAACCAATCTGTGCCATGACTGTGATCAAGGCCACCTGCTTTATGTAGGAGCTCTTTCCTCCCATGTTGGGCCCAGTTATTATCATGACCCTTTCACCATCTCCCTGGAAACAACACAAAACAGAAGTCAAATATATTGTCCTGTACACAGTGCTTCTATAGGGAAGTCTGGTGTGTGCATCTGCTTAGAAGGATGCAGGAGGAGTCTGCAGGATGAAACATCCTGTTTCTAGTGAACAGCCTTCCTTCATTTCTGGGGTTCATCACATTTGCTTTTCCTGATATTATCACGTCCCAGATGCATCAAAATGCACCTTGATTGTTCCTGATCAAAATGGACACTGTGAGGGGAAACCTTCCCATTCTCCACCAGGGAGCCAAGAAAGCATCCCAGAACCTGGTCCAGCACAGGAAGGACTGCTGGGGTGACACCACAGGAGGCCACCAAGGGGATCAGGGATGGGCAGCTCTGCTGTGAGGAAAGGTGGGAGAATTGGGATTGATTGGCCCTGAGGACAGAAAGCTTTGAGGTAACCTAATTGTGACCCTCCAGGACCTGAAAGAGCTACGAGAAAGATGGAGAGAGACAATTTACAAGGGTCTGGACTGACAGGACAAGGGGGAATGGCTTCACACTGGATGAGCTTTGAGGACCCTTCCAACCCAACCCATTCTGTGTGGGATTCTGCGTGATGTTCTTTGGAAAAAAGGAGAAACTCAAGAGTTCTCAGTACAGCCAGTGCTATCCTAATTTGGTGGCGACCTGGATTCCTCTCCAGCTGGAGTTCTCAGTGCCAAACGGGGAGAACTGGAGACAAATATCTGACCTGGATTTTACAGTCATAATTGCCTGCCTTGGTATGACTTAAGTACATTCAGACTGGCTACAACAAGAAATGAAGACATTGCTGAGTTTGGCAAAACTTGACTACAACACGAATCCTGTGAGCAGACTATACCCAATCTCTAATCAATCAGTTATCTGACCACTGAAATCACACAGAAAGTTAAATCAGATGCAGGAACTCATCTCAGCTGTAAGACTCCCCTGTAAGGGGAGCCTGCTATGTGGCTACAGCTCCAGAACAAAACTGTATTCCTCTAGTACAAGACAATCACTGATACAAAATTAAAACTCATGAATCTGTAAAGCTTTCTCACAGCCCATAATCCAGACTAGGAAATTAAGTTATGGAAGGACATCACACAGGTAGGCTTTTCCTTTCTCCTGGGAACATCCAAAGAAATGCATCAAATGATGAACTACACTAAAGAGGGCAGGACTAACTGTGTTAGTCACACTGCTTGGGAAACTTGGAACTGATCAGGCACTGTGAAAACAACAACAAAAAAAATCTCCACGGAATAAGTCTCAAGATCTTTGCAGATTTGACTTTCGATGTGGCTTTCACGCTGTTTATAGAGACACACAAAGGTCAGATAGGACTGTCACTTATGTCATAATACAGGAGATAGAGAAGATCCAGGCAATCAGTACTTATTACATGTAAAAAGCTGTTCAGCTTTAGCAAATAAAACCTTTTCCATATGGAAGTCGTAATACAGTCGAAACTCAGAAAATGCCATTATTGGGAATAAAGGATGAATGTAGTAAAATGCACATGACTATATGAGAACAAAATGCATAACATTCCCGTCTTCAGGGTGTAGTTTTAGTGCTGCTACTAAGACCTTGTCAGGGCTCAACCCAACAGAATTTACAAATACTTGAAACCAGAATAAGTTCATGAGTTCATCTGTTACAACCCACAAATTTCTTGCATGTGTTTGGTTTTTGTCCAGACTCTCTCCAGCCATGCTGTGACACTGGTGGCTGGTTTGCAAATCTTGTGATTTTCAGAAGACACATCTGCTGTAACACCAGAGCAGAGAACACATCTGCCCTGACAACTGCACGCAGCCACAAGCCAACATCTTACTGGAATTCGTGGCTGAAGTTAAACCTTCTGTAACAATCCACAAACATTGGGGGAAGAGAGGGAATGGAAAAATAGTATGTTTATCTCAGGGCACTGCAGGAAAGCTTTTCCTCACATTAGATATTTGACAAAATTTCATCTGAAAACATGACAGGAGATGTATTTTCCTGCTGATTCAAACACATCAGTTGAAAACTAGAGACGTTTTAACAAACTAGTTCCCACCCACCACCTCTCTCAAGACAGAGAAAACTCAAACAACAGTAGAGGCAAAAGTGATTCTGCCGTGATCACTTCATTTTATAATATTCAGTATTTAGAAAGCCAACATAAGAATGGGGCTAAACAGGGAAAAGTGGATGATGATTACTGAATGAAACGCTGAATTTTTTTTGTAAGTGCCATCTGTCGCTTGTTTGGAGTTGACAAATAATTTTGAAAACACTCCCTGCAGTATTGCAAAGTATCTGTATCATTGTTCAGTATAGAACAGCATTTAAAAATATTTCCCAAGAAATACATACAAATTTGAATGCTGTTTATCACAGAAATGTTCCACATTGACAGCTGCTTCATACCTTTTCTATACTTACTGTATAAAAAGGCTGAAAGATCTCATTGTTTAGTTGCAAGCATATCTTTTATATTCACTAGAGAACAGACATTTAATATTTAAAAAAATATATCAGTAAAAAACTTCAAACAGACATGTAATTTAGAGGGCAGATTTTAGTTTATTAGGACAAAAAAGGCTGCATCCCATTAACACTTTCAGAAAGAAAGGAAAACACTTACTAAAGAAATACCTAAAAATATACACCTGCAATTTTAGAATCAAGGTGGAAAACTGAGCCTGCCACAACTATTTTGCATAATAAAACACTCTACAAATTTCAGAAGAAATTTTGACAAAATTCAGACTCCTTCTGATGACATCATTAAAAAACCTGTAATTATTAATTTGTTTTTCAAAAATAACCATTTAAAACATGCATTCTCCTAATTGTGAGATAACCTTTCTTTTACTAATGCCACTAAGGCTGAACAAGGTTGTAAAGAGTGTCTGGCTGCCAGATATCAGAAAAGGGACAAAACAGATGTGGTCACATCTAGCAGTATCTCTCTGAAATGCAACCAAGCAGACAGATGATTAAATTACATATTTTAACTTCCTGGCCAAGAAGCTGATGCCATACTCCTTCTCTTGAACGATGCTGAAGTATCCTGGTACTTACTGAAAGGTTAGTGGTATTTGGAACATACTGATCCTGCTCTCCCAGGAGTACATCAATCACAGGGTGCCTCCCGTTTTTTATGATTATTTCTTGCCGATTATCTTGCACGGTTGGTCTGCAAAAAGGAAAAGGTATTAATTTCAATCTTTATTGCAAACAATTATTTAGAACTACTGAAACTAAAGCATGCAGGAGGGTCACCTATGATGTAGGTTTTTGTGATAAAAACCCCCAAATGATAAAAATTAATTACTGCCATTAAGCATTTCTAAAGACTTCCCTGGTTTCATTCAGTTATAAAAAAAAATATATTAGCAGTTTGCATAAAGAAATTCCACCTTAACTGCAAATTTGTCTACAAATCTATTAATATAACATGTCTAATTCTGCATTACATATCTCCATGTCTGAAAAGCTCCATCTCCAAACACTGCACATTCTTCACAGAACAATAAATGAAAAAGAGGCATGTTTCATTGAATTCTGACTATCAATTCTTTTTGTTCTCTGCAACCTACTCTTTCTTTTCCATTGTAAACTGAATTGCAGGACCCAATGGAGAGGCAAATGTGGTTCCATGTCTCAGCAACATTCTCCTACACCAGAAGTACAATCACACTGAAATAAGAGCAGTAACTTGGGAAAGGGGCAGCAGCTGAGAAAAAGAGGATACTGGAATAAAACCACAGAATTTTATTTCTAGAAATGAACTAATACTTTGAGTGGACTTTAAAGGGACAATGTGGGGAGTGGGATTATGCAATTTAAAAGGAAAATGGAGATCAAATAAATGGCATAGAAATAAGTGACAAACACAAAGCACTGGGGAAAGAGGTGCAAACTGATAAGGGGGGTGTTTCCCAGCAGTTGTACAGCTGAGATGAAACCAATATAGAAACAGTCTTGGGCTTTGTTCCACCTTTTCAACAGCGTCTCTTAAACAACTCAAAGTGTGGACAGTGGCCACCCAAACACAAGAGGAAGATCTCTGGACTGCCCCACACCATCACCCTTAGGTATCTGACGTTGCTGCCTGAGAGCCCTGATCCTGCAAATCCATTGTGCAAAGGAAGGGTGTCCTGAGATGCCCCCAAACTGTGAGAGGTGCTCAACCTGCTCCCACAACTGCGTAGAGCACCTGTGCTCCTGACCTGCCTCATTCACCTGCCTCAGGTCACGCTATAGGAAACAATCCTCACTGAATCAAAAAAAATCCCTCCAAAATGCTTGTTATTAAAGTCTTATTTTTCCTTCAGCAGCCTTCTAAAATGAATTACTGACGGCTTCCCAGCAGCTGAAGTTTCACTGAGAAGTCTCCTTCCAGCCAGTTTATAAGCTCCAAGCCACTCTAAAATTCAGTGAATTATTTAAACCCTTGCACAGTGAATTAATCAGACTTCAGTTTGTTTTCTCATCTGAGATGTAAGTGAGCAATTACTTTCAAAAGGATTTTGACAGAGGCACACAAGATCCCAAGAGTCCAGAGGTGATCAATATTATCTTTAGAGATGTATAAAAGCAGAAGTATATGTAATTTGATTTCACTTGTCCGTCTGTGTGTGGGTCTTGGGCAGGGGCAGGTGCACAACCCATCACACATGATCTCAGGTGAGGCATCACCTCTGCTCTGCAAGCTGGAACTAATATTTACCCATCATTTACCTGAAATACATCTCTGAAACATACCTCAAATACCTGAGAAAGTTAGGTGTTAGAAAGACATTACAAACTCTCACCTTGCTGAGATTAAAAAAAGGAGAAAAAAGTCCATGCAAAGACCAACATTTATTTCTATATAAGTGAGATATCATCCATTGGACTCAGGTTGAACAACAAACATCGTTAGTTGGTTGATTTGTTAATTTGACATAACATAACATCAAATTTGAACTGCAGTGTTTATAGATTTGTGTTTAGCCCAGAAGTGTTGCTTTGCAAAATTAGATTAAGTTGAAGCTACTGCAAACAATTTTAATAATTCATTTTATCACAGTACACACATTAAAATCTAATTTATTTTAAATAGTCTGATATAATTCCCTATAAAATCCCAAATAAAAATTAAAAATTGATTACCTGCAGTAGTCTCCTTGTTTAGCCACCTGGGCCAGAGAGAACAGGCAGTCCACAGTTGCTAGATGACCAATGGCTTTGGACACAGGGTGATAGTGTTCACTGAAATGGCTGTGCCAAAACAGGGAAAATAACAGGAGAAAACAGGAAAAGAATAATTCCACACAGATACAGAAGCATTGTCAAAATACATCCCATGCAAGTTCCTCACAGGGCTCCTGTGGGCACTAAATCACTCTGAATTCAAATGTCCACGCAGCAATTCAGGGCACAATCTTAATCAAGATGGACTGCATGCTCCCATTCTAACAGCGAATTATTTTTAAGTACAAAAAAATCTGGCAAAAATTAAAGTCATTAGGTAGCACATAAAGGATCAACAGTTGATCTCTGCTGCCTCAATGAGGCCTTTAAAAGTGCCACAATTTATCACAGTGGCAACTGAATCCCAGCTGCTGATTTTCAACTTCAGCTGTAAGTTACAGTCAGAAAAGAACCAAACTAAGAGTGTCTGACACAGGAGTTGTATACAATTTCAATAATATATGGTATCTACAATAGGAAACTAAAGAATTAATTTTCAATTTACGTATTGCTTCCCCAGCACAATAACAACATTACCAGGAGAGCAGAGTTTTCAGCAAAGTACATTCTCATACTCAAGAATTTGCTCTTTCCCCTCTCCAGGTCTCAAAGATACAATATAGAATATAAAATCGGAAGGGGAGCAAAGTTTAATTAAACAAAGACATAAATGAATGGAGGAATGAGAAAGAAGAGCACTTTCCTACACCCAGCTCTTTCCCTGTTGTCTGCTGTTACACTATATTATTGAAAACAGCCAAGGGAACTCGAAGAGAGCTGTGTTCACAGCACTGCACAGGTAACACACCTGGAGAAGTGTGAATTGGAATGTTTTTCTAGTTCCAACCAAATTTACAGAATTGCTGGGTTCCTGCTATGTGGCAAATCTTGTAAGACAACTTCAGAATTGTTCCTCTTTTCAAACTATCATTGCATGATAAGAGGAACAATTCCACCAGCTCTGCAATTCATGGTAGTAGAAAAATAACAGATAACTGGACATCTGAGAAAATAAAGGCACTCAGAAGTCCAAGAAATATTTATTAAACTTCTATTTTAAAGATTCTTTGGCTAATAGTCAAATAACTCCATTGAAAACTCTGACCTCAGGCAAACAGATGTGCCAGATGTGAGGGATAATAAAACTCCCACTACTTTCTAGCAAATACTCAGTCAGTCTCAGGGCAGCATACAAAACATAATAAATAATAGAACTACTATTTAATACTAATAAATAGTATAATAAAAACCCACTGTACTACAACTTCAACAACAGAAGTACTAGATTCAGTTCCACTCAGTTTTACTTCCAAATTCTTAATATTAATTCTTACTAAAAGAATTAATACTGATTTAATAATATATTATTTATATTTGTATTATTTATATTGTTAATTTATTACTAATTAAACTAATATCTTCTGTGATTCTAGTTTTCAAACTCTTACAGACACCTTACATACCTAATAATGTATTTTAACTAGAATTTTAAGACACAGGGACTCAGACTGCAAAGATCCTGCCTTCAAATGCTTTAAACAACATTTTAATTTACTACCTGTAAGGTTGTTGTGGACAATGCAATTACCAACTTCTTTTCAAGATAAACATTTTTCTTTCCCTGCTCTCATGGCAAAACCCAAATCAACCACAATAATAGGCTAGGCTGTTTAGTGAACTCACTCTAGGAAGTTCAGCCACTCGGCGCTGCAGTCAAGGACGAGCTGCTCCCGCAGCTGGCTCAGGTGCCGGTAATTTTCGATGATAAAGGGGGAGTGGAAGCGGCTCACAGCTTTTGTGCTGGAAGGCAGGGAGAAGCAGAACAGGAAATAAAGGTTACCAAGCAATCAGCTACACCATCTACATGCAAAATTGGAATAGTTTTCTTACTCGTTCTGAGCCTTGAAAATGGATGAGTAACAAAAAAAAAGTTCTTTTGTTGTGTTACCAAACCCTGTTGGTTCCAGTGGTATTTACTGAGAATAAAGTAAATCACTGCACTACTGCCCATTCAGAAGGCTCTGGAAATGTTTTGCTCACTGTGGCCTGTATCATCAAAGTTTACCTGTTTCACAAAACACTGCCCAAATGGATGACTTTTCTTTAATGGTTGCACATACAATGAATGACATTTAAAAAAAAATCACTTTAAAGCAGGAAAACTTCATGATAAGCCTGAAATCAACTTTGTAAACACAGACTGTCTTCCTAGTTTTTACTTGGGACACTTGATATTTATTCACGTATTTCCATTAAGGACTTATTTTGGCATACCCAGGCATTGTCTTACAAAATCCAGAGTAGCTGTAATTTGTTCACCATGTTAATTCTGTCTAATCTCTGCACTTCTAATAATGAATTCTTGGATAAGTGAATAGAACACCACTTCAGAGTTCACCTGTAATGACTGTTCTCACACATTACACACTGGGCCTTGTGTAGAATTCAGTTGACATGTACATTATAACTTTAAGGTATTCAATCCATGTAAATAATAAACCAAATTACTGGGAAAAAATAAAGGCCATCTACATAATTCAGTCCATCTCTGTTTCACCTGCTGGAAACAGTACCCAAAGCTATCTAAAATCATGCTTACATAGCCCCAGTTACCACAGCAAGAAAAACTTGTCTGTGTAAGTAAAATGACATTTTAAATGCACTAAATTTATTGAGATGTACAAATAGATGTTTGCACAGCTACTTTAACCTTTCTGAATAAAATAAGAACAATCAAAATTTTAGGAAGTATTTGCACATGCAAGCTACAGGCCCCACTGAATCAAGTTCACACTTTTGAGACCAGTATGTGTACTTTGAAAGGCTGGGTAAATAATACAATGCTCTAAGGATCTGCTATGTAAAAACAAATGCTTTAAGAAACCAATTTTTTCTGTTTGGTTTTGTTCACTTTTAAGCAATAAATTTACAATTTTGGTTGGTTGGTTTCAGGAAAAAAAGCCAACAAAACCCAAACATAAATACGTGAGACAATGTGTATGTAATTAATTGCAACACCAAAATACCTGTTGTTTTTTTTCTTCTATATCAAAACAGAACAAACTGCAAAGATATTTTACATACCTACTGATCATAACCCAGTCAGATGGCACAGTTGATTTATGAGAATTCTTGACTTCTATCAGAAACTACAATAACAGAAATGCAGTATTACACATTATGGGCAGTCAGGAAGGCCAGAGAATCATAATCCTTATACATCAAGAAATCTGCATGCGTCAGAGGAAAACAACATTCAACCTGAAGAGACTGAGCAGACCAGAAGATAATGTTCTTTTCCCCAAAAATAAAGTAAGGGCTTTGACATACATAACCCTTCTGTATCTACAGAACCTTGCTTCAGGTTTGAATTAACTCAGGGGCAGGGGGAGGCACGGGGAAAACCAGCAATAATGGCAGGATGCTCAGTGCAGTGAAATTTAGGTGATGTGTTTATTGCAGTATTTTATATGATTCATACTATTATCTTTGTAACACCAGCCTGAGGTCCTCGATGTCAGAGAATTGAGGCATTCTCAATCACAGAATTCAGCTGGAAAACAAATTTCCTGCTGAGATTAGGTTAACACAGACTCTGCCCACATCTACAGAAAGCCATGAGACCCTTGTCTGACAAAGCTTTTCCATTATAGTTAATATGATTTCGATAAAACCCTCCACAGCTCACTGGAATAGCCAGCAATCACCCTCAAGTACAAACAAAAATAACAGTCCTGACATGGGCACAGAAGAACCAGCAAGGACATGATGCACAAGTTCTTCATTCACCCAAAACACTTTCCAGATACTTCTGTTGAAACATCTCTTGTTTCTCTTCTCTTGTGAAGAAGCATCTGAACTCTACATCTGTCGGATGATGAACACAGCAGAATATACTACACAGATCTGAGGAAGAGTGAGCTCAAATCAAACAGAATTGTCTTCTACTCCTGTGTTCTTCTGCTCCCTTACAAATCCCTCTCCATTACTTCTATTTCTTTGGTGTCTTTCCTTTCCTCACTGACCATCTTCTCTGACCCTTCCCCTGTTGACTCTTTAGGTGTCTGTGAAACACCCTCACCAGACGTCATCAAGCAACAGCTTCTTTTATCAATACACCAACCTCTCTCTGCACTCTTTCCTGAGCTGTGCCCTGCTACAAAGGCCTCCTCTCTGATATGTCTGCAGTGACTAGTGGTTCTAAACCCTTCTACCAACTCCACACTTTGGTACCTCCTCAGGTGCTTTCCTCTATTTGGTCAATTCTGCCCTTTTCCTTTCCTTCACACAGCTGTCATCACACACTTTTAATCCAGCCTCCCTGAGAGAAACCTTCCAAATCCTGGCTCTTCCCTCCCTCAGTCAATACTCCAGCACACTTTCACACCCTCCCTTTGCAATTCAGCACCTGTGCTGACAACCTGCCCAACTCTTGGGCCACATCTTTGCTGTTCACAGCCCCTCCTTCAATAGGAATATTCACCTCAGGTCTTTATCAAAGGCTGTTGTTTCTAATTCATCCCTTCCCACATTCTCCCTCATTTCAGCAGTGCCTTTTGCTCACTCCTGTATCTCTTGGGTCCTTCTCACTTTCCAAAGTGCTCCATGGGACACTTCCAGTTCCTTTCCTCCCTGTCCTCATCCATTCCTCCTTCCTACACTCAAACTCTCTTTAATTTCCTAACCCCTTTCCCAGTTTTCTGTGGAGTTTTTCCCAGCATTCCTGCTCTCAGTTCCCAAAGGACAGTGCTCAGCTGTGCTGCTTCACTGCTCCTCTCAGTTCCCCCACAAATGTGGCAGGATCTGACATCTCTTTTTTCACCACTGAACTTCTTGGCTCACTGGAACATGTCCTGCCCACACGTGCACCCACAAACAAAAGCTGCAGTCCAAAGCACCATATTTAAGAATAAAACAACATTCGTCATTCTTTAATACTGTTCCTCTTCTCTCCCATCTTTCAAATTACAGTGTTACTCAGTACTTACAAATCCTTTCACCATTCTCCAAGTTAACTACATGCTGTACTTTCTGGTCCCCTGAGAGTACTTCAGCACTTAATAGCCACAAAATTAACCCTGGAAGTATGTGAGTGTTCTTACATACACAGAAAAACTAAGCGTCACTGAAACAAATTCAACTGCACTAACGTGTTTCTATTATTTAAATCACTAAAGTAATTGACTTAGCAAATAATAAAGGAGTCATACTGGAACAAAGCTGTTCTTTAAAGCTGAACAAAAGATGAGAGTCAAATGACCACATCAAGCATCATACTAAGTGAACAGAGTTCTAGTCAGGTCTGACTTTTAAGCTGTTTTCTAGACAAGAATGGGTACAGTAATATTTTAGTAAATACCATATTACCTCTTGACCTGAAACTGTAACATACTCAGCAGAAGGATTCTTAATCTGTTTACGAATGTCTGGCAGATGCAATTGGATTTTGCAAAGCACATCCTGGATCTCCTCCTTTCTCTTTCTGATGACAGGGAAGTCTGTAAGGTCCTTGAACAATTCAGTTTTATCTCCAGTCCTATTCGTAACAAGCATAAGATAAAACAATGGTGAAAACAGAGATACATTCTCTGATTCTGCAGGCTGCATCCTTATTTTAATTTGTTATTCTCATTTGTTTTAACACTAGCTTTACTCCCTTCTAAATACAGCTTTTCGGGTGTCTGGTCATGGTACAGCACATTTACCAAAAGCTGCCACACTCGTGGCATAAATAGAAAGGCACTTTGCATACAGAGCATCCCAAGTGCTGACAACATCTTTATTATGATTACATGTGAGGCTTTAGATGATTTCTACATAACATGAACACAAATTTTCCCCTCATTTAGAATTTGGCCAAATTTGGGCAGATTTTCATGAGGATTGCAGTGAAAACCATCCCCCCCACCCACCCGCCAAGGCTCTCATCAAAGCACAATGCTATCAGGACTTTCTCAGAGCAGCTTCCTTGTTTTCTCCAGAAAAGATTAACACTTTTAAACACATGCAAAACAATGCTCTTTTCTAGTTTCAATGCCAAAAAAAATGACAGAATTATTTTGGCTGCACTACCTCAGCTCAGGATTGAAATCTGAAACAAGCCATGTCATTCAAATGGTTAAAATTTGGAAGCTGAACTAGCTATTAAAAACATGGTTGTCAACAAAAATAACAAAAATTTAACTTACCCTAGTAAGTATCAGGCAAACAATAGAAAGCAGTGCAATCAGCCCTAAGTTAATTGGAATAGAATTTTGTATTTTAGAGCAAATACAAAACTCTACCAATTAATTACATAATTACCCTGAAAACTAACATGTGGAGTAACTAATTAGCAAACTGAAAGTAATAAAAAAATCTAATATTGTACTTACTCTGCTTCCCCTTTGCCAGGGAATGAAACTACAACTGGAGCCAGTGACCAGGCAGGTAACACAAAGCTGTGCTTTGGCTTTGCATTACACTTGGTTGGCATTATGTAAGTGACAGTAAAGATGCCATTTTAAAATACAATACTAATTTTTAGAAACGATTTTGTGCTAATTAGACCCGTTTCCATGGGAATGCAAGGGGGAAAAAAAGATCACCAGTAGCCAGCAGCTGATTGTGAAGACTGTCAGTGCTGTGTGATGCCTACGAAAAATTTTAAAGTTGACAGTTTAAAAAAGGAAAAAACACAAACCCAAAATCTCCATATTACTCCCCATAAAAAAAAGCCCTGGAGCAGAGGGATACTTTTGAAAACCAGAGCAGGATTTTATCCACACCTCACAACAAAATTAGCACGTGATGCAGTGTGTGCAGTGTGTGTGGTCATGGGTGGATGTGAGTAGTAATCATGGTTTTCAAGAAAGAAATGTTTTGGAGTAAAAATAATACTGCCACATAAAGCTGAAATAATACAAGCTGAAAGGTATGCTAGTTTAGTTATCTTGAATGAATGCAAATACAATGTATGTATTCTGCAGATCAGTGATGGTATCTTTCTACTTATACCATTTTTGCGTACTCTTCTACCCATTACCAATACAGTGACAAACCTACCCACAGTAAATGTGGTATAATTTAGATACAGTCAGGTTTGTCATAAATTCCCACAGCTGGACACCACACATCAGCAGAAATTTCATAATCCCACCCATGCAATGGGCAGAGCAAATCCTCCTGCCCTTCTCAACATCTTAATTTATACACTTTGGATCCACCTCTAATTCAGGAGCAAATAAAGTTCTATTCTTAAATCTAATTTTAAATCCCAGTTTGGAAAAGAAAAAAGTGTTTCATAAATAAAGTGGGTGTTCATTTTCAGCCTGTTTTGAATACAAAATTCAAGACTATGCCACATTAAACTATACCGTATCTTTCACTAAAGGAAGAGTACACAACAAGTTATTCACAGACTCTCCAATATAATGCATATTAAATCTATCTTCTCCCTCAACTTTTTTTTCTTGAACCAATAAAGGACATAATTAAGACAAAAAAGGCAGACAGCTTTAATGAATTGTCACAAAAATAGTAAAAGGCTTATTCCTGACAGCAGAGCAGCCACTCTGCTAAAGGCCAAGTCTCTCTTCAAAAGGAGTAACTTCGCTATTAAATAGAAAATTAAAAAGATGTTAAACAAATTATCCTAACGCAAAACATATTTTGCTGAAATTCATTGCCCAAAATAGATGAAAAACTTTCAAAAAATTATTCAGCCTGAGGCAAACACCCACTAGGCAAACTACTTTAAAAAAAGAATGTAAGCCATAGATAACAACAACCTTTGCTTTAACTAAAAGCAACTGTACATACACAAATAGAAAATAAAATGTATAAAACTAAGGTGTACTAAAACAATATGCACAATTTGCATAACTGAATACATTTAGTCAGAAAGCTTATGAGGCATAGAAGGTTCATCTATTTTCTCTACTTACTTAGCTGCTTCTTCATTAAGGATCTTTAAATAATGTTTTACTGAGCAGAGAAGCTCTGGAACTTCCAACAGTGCATTTTTTAACAGAGAAGATCTCACATGGGAATGCAGGACTGGGACAAGAGCTTGAATTTCCACATCCAGGCGAGACAGGGTGCTCACTATCAGGAAGAACTCTTGGGTTGAGCACTGAGAAGGGAAGTAAAAATTAAATTATTCCAAGGTACTATATTTACATTAATTCCTAGAGGTTCTTTTGCTTTTTGAAAACGTGACAAAACACAATTAACATGTATGGACAGTAACACAGCGGCACCATCTTACCCCCTTCATGAGGTTAATTAAGCCTAGTTAAGACACCAATTGTCTCAACAGCCGTCATTAGGAACTAGTGGAGTGCTGCTCTCCAGTGCTGCTGCTGCTGGAGGCAGATGTGCACACAGAAGCAGAGAAAAGGGGCAATGATGTGCAAGCAGCAGAAAGAGCAGGCAGAGTAACTTTGGGAGGAGCACACCTTGCCCATATGGGCTTGTGCATCTGTGTTACCTGCACCCCCAAGGTGCTGTTCTGGCGAGAGAAGACTTGGGAAGACAGAGTGGGATGCACACAGGGAGGGTGTTGGAAAAAGAAAGGAAAGGAGTAAAACCCAGGGACAGAGAAAGCCAGCAGTCTCTGTTTAAACCACTGATACTAATTGTGCTGTGGCTCAGGCACTTCGCTGTGGGGTTCCAGGTGCTCTTTGGTGTCAGCACAGTTTGGTACCTTCAGCTCATTCTCCAGGACTCTGCACACAAGGACCCTGAGGAGTCAGTTCCCCTCCTGCCACATCTCCAGTCCCCCACTCAGCTGTCCCACCTGCAGGTCAGGTAACACTGGGTCCGGAGTGCAGCACCAGCTCACGTTCGTGCTGCACCAACCCTACAGACCACACAGAAACCTTGTCCTGGGGGACACTCAGTGCTCTCAAACCTTGTTGAACTCAGTCACACTCCAGGACATTTCCATTTCGGAACGTTTGGAAAAAAGTGGTCCATAAATGATTATGCCGATAATTTTTCATATTTTACTGATCTGTAGAAACATTCCTCCTCTAGTCTTCTGAAAGTCTCTGATCAGTCAACTGACAACACTGAAAAATCCAGTTTACTTTCCTCACCTAAGGATGCAAGGAAGGCAGTTTGATAAATAATATTCTTTGAATGGCAATTCCTTCTCTTCCTACACTTTTTTCTCTCTCCTACCCTGGCAGTCTAGAACTCAGTTTCTGGTCATGATTTTGTGGTGATCAATACAACACTGATTACAGAACACGTAGGCTTCAGTGAATCACTATTTCACAGAACATATCTACATTTTTATTTTGTCATCATTTCAGTTTCTCCACAGGAGTAATTTTTTCTTTCTCTTTGCTTCCCACACCCATATGCAAGAACTAAGACAATTCTCTCATCCATTACCCTGTAGTCATTTCTCCCAAAGAATTTCTGTACCCAAACACAAAGGCAGGTATTAACAAATATGCAATTCAACCATAGTATTTTATGACATTCAGGAAAGCCACAGAGATTACATTCTGAATGCTTCTGGAAAACCTAAGCTCACCTATTTTACAGAACCACTTGAGTTAGTGACAGAAGAGACCTTTCAGGTGTTTTCTGTGAAACCACTCCTATTTTCCTGTGTTAGGTTTCTTTCTGTCTGCCCTTACATTCCAAGATACCATGTGCTTACCACTAATTCATAAAGAAACAACTATCATAATGTAAAACTTTTATCACATAGCCTAAATTTCCCTTCCATTAAATTAATCCAAATATCTCTAGTTTTATTTTTTTGTTTTACAGTCACTCCATTGCTTCTTTGCTGTTAACACCTTCAAACACCTCTAAGCCTTCTGTTCTCTCTTAGTCATCAGATTAACAAAAACAATGGTCTTTCAATCTTTCTTCATAATCAATCTATTATTCAGCCTCGTTAAAATTTTGGGTTTCCTCTGCACTTGCTGCAATTTATCAGTGTCTTTCTGATAATCTGGGATTTACTTTTCCTACCCTGCAAAAGCTCTGACAACAAAGTCAGTAAATCTGTCAATGGCATTTGAACTCAAAACACAGAGGAAAGGCCTGAAAGACTAAATAAATGCTAAATTCAGGCTTGGATTCAAAGTCAAAGTAAAATAGAGTATGACTGATGGCATCATCATCATCAATATTGATGCAAATAAGGGATAAAATTCTACCAGACTTCCCTTGACTACAAAATGTACTCAGGGAGGCAAAGGCTGATTCATGGGAGAATAATGTTCAGAAAAGTAGAATGAGGAAATAAGGACAGTAAGAAACACAGCAGTTGAACAGGTGGTGTTTGTATGGTTGGGGTTTTTCAGTTGTTGGGGTTTGTATGTTGTTTTTTTTTTTAAAAAGGAATTAAACAGGCCCCTAATTAGTACACAATCTATATCAGTGTGCAAAGGGAAAAGTGTTTGAGAATGTATGAGAACAACTGTCTGACAACAAGGATGCTGAGGCTGGTGAATGTGAGGCTTCAGTTGGAGGAGAAACCTGGATTTCAATCCAGCATCACCTGTAAGGACCCTAAGACTCACCATGAGACATGCCAAAAGATGCTTAAAGAACATGCTGAAGTTTGTGACAGCAACTCTCATGGCCCACACACTATAAGTCATCTAATGAGTTAAAACTATTTAATTCTGTGACTACAGTCAACAGCACCTTTGGAGAAAGGGAAAATCAGCTTTACTGCAAACAACCTTGTTGAACAGAGCATTCCCAGGAAAGGGGGTACACATACCACTTTTGTGCTTATTCAGAGTGTTTCGTTTCCCCTGGCTCCATTTTAGTAACACTGCAGGACTTTGCAACTAAAATTTAATGTCTCCACTGCAGAAATAATTTAGTGAGCAAACAGATACATAAAAATAACTCTGAAAAGCTGGGCTCCATTACAGTGGGACTGGTTCCATTTAAGTCCCAAGTAACCTTACAAAAGACATACAACTGTGTTACAAATTAGCAGCTTTTAAAATACAGTAAAAACGGTTTACATAAAGCAGGATTAACAGTCTTGTATTCACAGAAGATTCCCACCAGCTTATTCAATGCTATTTTTGAAGTGTAATTTTGAGATGCCACCAATGATAGCTACAGCTTCTCTGGCACTAGAGAAACAACCTCACAGTTGACAGGGATGCCAAACAATAGTTTCAACCTGGAATTTACTGAAAATGGCTTGGCAGCCACTGAGGATGCAGGAAAGATCACAGAGATCCAACACCCTCTCAATAACACAGACAGCAACTCAGTTGTGTTTGCATTAGTGGAAATGTTTCCAACAGAGACCCACGGCTGACAGCCATGGACCACTCACTAAAAGTTAAAAGCACTTAAAAAAAAAAAAAAAAATATATATATATACATATACATATATATATATACATGGGAGTTAATGCAGCACACATTTATCAATCCATTCAAGCTGTAATAGCCACTTTCATGTTTTTAGTATAGAGAACATGCTTTTGTTTGGGAAAAATGAGGTATTTCATTTTAAGGCTTTTAAGTCCCCTTTTTATGACTTCATATTAGTTAGGTTAACGGGGAACAATTTGCTCAAATAATTTTTAGTACTGCAAATCTAAAAATGTTTCTGATGCAGATTCTTTAGAAGATTAAGTGCAGTCTATGCAAGATGTGCATGCTATTATTATAGAAGAAAAAAAAGGCAAAAAATACAAGGTATGTATTAGGCAATGTCAACAAAAGATTATGCTATGGGGAGAACCGATTTAAAGAATTCTATACAAATAGTAACTCATTTCTTGGGCATATGTAGCAGGTATTCATTTAAATAAAAGAAAAATCAGAAACACAACATTTTTCTCTGAATCATCTGAAAATCACACACTCTTCAATGAACTATGAATTGTTCCTTCCAGGGAAGGCCTTCAGCATCATTCCTGCTAGACAAAGTTACATGAAAGATTTTAACACCTGGGACCCAGCTGAGCAACACCTTTGTCCTCTGAGGTGTCTGAGTGTGGCAGGGAAATCGTGAAGTATTCCCTGAAAAACTGGGAGGAGAAGTTGAGGGCTGGAGGAGGCTGTGGGCAGCCAAGCACAAACCCCTGTTGTAGCACCTGCCTGCTTTATTCTGCACAGGTGCCTGACACACGGGCAGCCACCCTGAACTGAACAGGTTCAGGGTGTTCAGAACATTCAGAACTGAACAGGTTGTTCCAAGTGCAGCAGCCTGTGAGGAACATCCAGTGAGGGACAGTCTGTGGCTGGAGCCAGAAGCAGAATGAACTGGAATGATGTTTTACTGCACGTGGTGGTAAGGTTTGATGACTGATCTCACTCCTTCACTGCAACAGCTTCACTTTAATCTGTTCTATAAATTTAATGATCACTAGTTATGATGATTTCTGTCCACTTTGGTGACTGTGCTTTAGACAAAAAACAATGTTTATTGAGCAAAGGGTACAAATAAGATAAACAGTTATGGGTTGGGCCCGTATAAATATTTATCTTCTGAAATACACCACTTGAAACCAGCAAGAAACATCAGGTTGGCCCTGTAGGACACATTTCTAAAAGTACTAATGGGTTGTTTACTCTGTACTAGTTTTAAACCCTACTCAAGTATTGTCCGCTGCCCCTCTTTTGCCATTCTGCACCTCCAAGGCAAGGCTGAACACTCATCACTCAACTGAGATAAAAAAAAGAGCTCCTGCCAGTCATATTTCCCTCTGATCACCGAAGAAAATGCATGTTGTGTAAATTTTGGTGGTTCAATTCAGGCCCTGGAGGGTACAGCTGAACTGGTTATGGAAAACACCATCTCTGCCAGCAGGACCCAATTCTGCTTCAGCTCCAGGCACTATTTAGACAAAGCTCTTGAGAAGTGCCTGTCTCTCAGGCTCCTTTTGAAATCCACTTCTGAGTGCTACCCTGAAGTCTTCAAACATCTCCTCTCCACGGAGAGCACCGAGGCCACTCTGCCTGGCGAGGTGTCAAGTGCTGGAGCTGCACAGAATAAGAACCACCAGCCCTTGGAAAATAACTCCTCTCTCCATAGCAACACCAACACTGCTCTTGTCTCCTCAACCCTTCCCACAGCCCTTTTTCAGGCTGAGGCAAACTTACAGCTGGAACTGTGACCTCCAACGCAATACCTAATTTCCACTCCAAAAATACTGCCCTAATTCTAGATTGGTTATAGCTGGGATAGATCAGCAATAGGTCCTGGTGGTTTGGGGTAGCTGGGATTTGTGAAGCGCCAGATGAACAACTGCCAGCTTGAATTATGGTACCAGATAAGACTTACTAGCAGACTTACTAAAAAAAAAATTAGTCCAACCACCAAAACAGGCAATGATGTTATTTACCAGATGAGTTCCCATAAGGATGCTTCCCCTTACAGACAATTGTCTTCCCTTAATTTTTTTCTGTCTTCTCTAGAGGTCACTGCACCTAGTGCATTCCACTGTAAAAGCTGTCCTGTGACTGATCTGAATGTAAAAAACACTCCAAAAAATGCTTGGAATGACTGAGACAACTCAGCCATCTTGGTACACTCCAGAGCCTCCTTGTAAAACACACCTCTTCACATACTAACGGCAGTGAAGTCTAAAGGGCCTGGAGGATGAACTGTTGTCACATTCACCTCTTTTTCCTGCAGCTGACAGTGAATTAACATGTACATTCCTTCAGTGAAGCCACCAGTGAGCTTCACTGGGAGTTTGGATCCTGTAATGGGGATGAAATTGCAGGGCATTTGAGCATGTAGGAGAGGGACATTTGGAACTAACAGAACTGAGAAGGCTCCTCTAGTGGGAACCAAAATAGCAGCATTCACTGGGGAGAAAACACAAAAAACCCCATGAAAATCAGTTATTCCACCTTGTAGAATATGTGTCTGCTTCACAGGGACCTTTCTTCAGGCTCCATATTCACTGTCTAGACTTCAGAATCAGTTTCCAAGACTCTGCTTTTGATCTTTTTTCAAAACAGACCCTGTCTCTCAGACACTGCCATCTCCTCAAAGTCCCAAGGATCTACAGGGATTACTTGGTGATCCAGGTTCTCTCCACAGTGCTCTGCAATGGATGACAAGCTAAGATTTTACCAAGGGAAGAAAATTCATCAAATGAAAAGTGTTTGCTCGGTGCTTTTTCCCCCTCATTTATCATTTTCAACGATTTTGCTGCAGCTTCTTTCCAACATCTGACTCACTGAACTCATATCTTCATGCTGCAGTGGCTGTTGTTAAGACAAGCTACACTGTCACCTCATTTCAAAAACCACATGGAAGTCCAGGGTCTCTGAACGGCTCCACCTAAATACCAGCTCTAAAGGTAAGCAGTTCTACAGCAGGAGGGGGCACCTGAACAAACAAGTACATAAAAAATAAATAAAAAATTAAAACAAACCAAAACAAACCAAAAGAAAAAAAAAGGAAAACAAAAAAAAGAAAACACAAACCAAACAAAAAACACCCCCACAGAGTAGCAGTGGATGTTCAGGATGTTGTGAAATTAAGATATATCCCTAGAAATGGTGTTATGTATGAAACCTGAAATTAGTTAAACTATTAAAAATGAACTATCTAATTCCTCGGCAGTTGTTTGGGAAAACAAAACAAAACAATATTATCATGTGAATATGGTACATTTTAGAGAATGAGCAAATTGGTGTACACTTCCTCTTTTCACAACCTTCCTTCTGGCTGGACCTCTGTATTCATTCATTGACATACACACGCCTTTCCATGTGCCAAACACTGCAACACAACAGGGTTTTAAAAATTGTACAATAACTGGGTTTCAGATTTTCAGAGAGAGGAAAGCTTCGTGCTGTACCATCCAAAAAAATTACAACTTCACTCTCGTTCTACCCACCTATTCCTTTATCTAAAACAAACTGTCAAAACCTCTAAATAGAACAGTGAAATAAAAGAACATGAAGTACTGCACAGGTGCTATTAGCACATTAATCTGCTTCAACTAAGAATTGTCAGTGTCTCATTACAAGTGTTTCTTATTAAAATGTGGAAGTGAGATCCAAATTACAGAATTTATAAACAGATTAATATTCATTTGAAAACAGCTAACTACAGCCAAGTGGTTTCATTTGCAAGTGTGATTTTAGTTAAGCTTACAGAATGCAACACTTTGTTTTAAATGGAAATATTAATTGATGGCATAAAGGCCTATTGCACCATCCCATCTCACTAAGCCCAGCCACTAAATCATCAGTACCACAGACGGTTTTCCCATTAGCATTAGCAATCCAGTGTATGTATTCTAGAACCCTACCCACACTTTCTTCTATCAGCATGCCACTGATAACAAAGCAAGATTCTACCCAACCTAAGTTCTATAAACTTGCATCCTTTACTAAGTCAGATTCAGTCTTGCTAAGAAGAAAATACTTTTAAACAAACATGCAAACCCAGAGGAAGTACACTATGGCAGAATGATGCTGTTTAGAAAATAAAAGCCATTGTATTTATGGTTATACCTTTTTGTGAAAAACACTGCAGAGGCCTCTCTCCAGATCTGGCAGCTTACAAAGGAGATTTCGGATCTGACCAAACACGCTGGATTCTGACAGCAGAATTTCAGACACAGCATCAAGCCGGGCATTTATTTCACTGTAAAAGAATAAGACAGTAATTAAAACTTGTGTTTCTCTGGGCAGAAGGCATACATCTAGTGAATCCCTTCCTTTGGTTTGTTTTAGGGTTTTTACCTTTGACTAATGCCAGATCCTCAGGAGTGGGTAAGTGGAAGAATTAAGAAATGCAAAGAATCTTGGGGTTTCATTTAAAATGCAAGCAAGATCCACTCTCTTCCCTTTGTGCTCAAAACAGCTGAGTATACATTTCAGTGCCCAATTTTACATGTACTTCTGGTGGTAAGTAAGAGAACTAACACTGAATCCTGAATATCCAACCCTAAATTTACAGAAAAGTACCTGAGGACGGGCAGAGAGTTTGCATTTGAACTCTACACAGCGTACTTCATTCCAACAGGTTGTAGATATGACTTCCCATTTCATCCCTCTACATTTGATCCCAACCAGTGATTAGTAATTCCACGGATCAGAACCACACTGGTTTTTTTACTACTTTTTTTTCTTATTGTTAAAACCTGTAACATTAACCTCTGTATTTCAGGACTGAAGTCAGGCAATGAGAAAACATTTTTAATGTGAAAAAAACATTCTATAGTTCTTTGCACCTTCCTTACAATCACATTCTTAAAGCCACTGTAAGAAAAGAGCTGTAAAAATGCAAAGCTACTGTCAAGTTTCACCCTGAATCTACACTGTGTATCTCCAACATATCCATGGACTGGCTGTAGGCTGCAGGGTTAAGGCAGACTCCATTTCTTCTTTTTGTGCAACCAAAGTGCCTTCCTGATGATTTCTGGAAAAAGACTGGGAATAGAGGTAAATGGGTGCATCCAAAACAAAACACGTGTGTCCGTCCACCCATGCAGCACAAGAAGAAATCATCAGCTCTGTGATACCAACAATTCATTATACTAGCCAAATGTGTGCAAAAACAGCCCACTCCCATTCTGCTGGACCAGTGAGATGCTCTGAGCTCAGACAGCAAAGAGGGATGGAAAGTAGGCATGCAATCACAATGTAAGATTTTGGGGAGATTGCCTGTCTTGCCCGTGGATTTTACTGCAGAACTGCTGTGCCACTTGCCACTGTAGGTGCTACAAAATGCAGCCCATGAGGAAATCAGTGAAATCAGGCACCTCCTCCAAAGACTGTAGACATTACAGCAGCCTGGCAGTCAGAAGCCTCAGGTCCTGAAGACAGCTAAATCTAAGAATCCCTGAAATTTTGGTACCCTCTACGTGAAATGGTGAACATCAGGATTGAGTACAATACATATTATAATATTATATATATATAATACATATTACATATATTATATATATATATATATATTAGGTATATTACAAATATACATAAATCTAACAGCACTTGAGTGCCAGGATTTTTTCAGTGACACACTGCTTTACACCAAAGCAGCCAAACCTTCCCTTCCCCTGCCACAAACAACACACCTTCACCCCCAGAGCAGCCCTGCTGTACAACACCA
Source organism: Syndactyla subalaris (assembly GCA_035584875.1). Classification (NCBI taxonomy): domain Eukaryota; kingdom Metazoa; phylum Chordata; class Aves; order Passeriformes; family Furnariidae; genus Syndactyla; species Syndactyla subalaris. Next base: position 8,234,334 of record JAWMRD010000085.1, on the reverse strand, counting down.
GGACTTGCCCTATCCCACCATCCACCTGGAGCACAGGTAGATGCCCCTTCAGTGTCCCTGTACAAACTGGGGACAGTCTCTGGTGCCTGGACCCTGGGCACCTGGGGAACTCACTCTGTTACCTCTGAAAGGCACAGCAGAACCTCTGATGGCATCAGAGCACACAAAATATTCCACTATCCTAAAAGACTGCTTTTTGTCCCCAACCTGAGGAAAACAGAAGGGTCAGACTTGGCAGGCTGTGGCTCGCAGGTCACAGGAACACCCACTCCACTCCTCCAGCAGAGCCAAAGGCATACAAACAAACATTTCTCCCATTCCCCAGGGCAGCCAGGACACATGGAAGCAGCAGCAGCAGCACTGCCAGCTCCCCTGCTCAGAACCACCAGGGCTGCTCCAGCACAGGACACAGGCGAGCCTTAAATCCGACCCACCAGAGCCACTGACAGAGCCATGGGGTTATGCAACCAAATAACCACACAGCAAGCTCTTGGCATCCACACAGGGCATGCCAGGCAGCAGGGATTTAAGCCCTGTACATCAATTAGTGAGACACTCTCAGCAACAGCTGGATAGCAGAGAGGAAATGGAGAAGTGTCAGTATCAGTGACACAGTCATAAAATACCCTGGGTGCACAGCTCTGAAGGCAGCAAACAGTCACACTGATATTCTGAAAGGTCAGTGTCACCAGTCACAGCCACATTTTAATGGCAAATTGTTAAAGTTTGCTGTACTTGAGACTCTGGAACAGTCCTCTGCATGAAGGAGCACTGAACTGTTAAATTATAAACATATCTACCTTAAAGAAGATAATAACCAGTATTTTTTACTATAAAAAGCATTGTAAGTACCAGAACTCTGTGATTTAATTTAAACAGCACCATTATATCTTTGTAGTCAGCTAAAAACTTGCAGTAATACATAAAATAGATGCAGATATTTGAAAAACTTCTCTCTTCGAGGCTTAATCTGCACTTTAATCATCCTCACATATGGCTGTGTCACTGGAGCTCCAGTAATCTAAAACTAAGCATCCACACAGTTTTTCTGCTCTAATCTCACAAATAAGGAAGGGTCAGAAAAATGGCATTCAGTACCAAATGACCCATTTTTTCCACCTGTAAAGAAAACATAGTGGAATTCCTATTTAAAACAGGAAGTGCAGCAAAGAATTGTGTGAAATGCCACATCCATGAGGAAGGGAGGACTACAACGAGACATGATAAAAACAGATGATGGATTTCAAAGTATGCTTTTAAACTTTAAATACGTATAGTTAAATTAATAAAAATTTTGATGAGGGCCAATATATACATATTGCACTGATCAGTTGCTAAACCATCCCAAAAGAAATTACTCCTGCACTGCACAGTTATTCAGTATGGAATTTCTAATCTCTGCCTGGTCTGGAAAAGAATTTCACCACTAGAAAATCTGAATCTAACACTATACAAAGAAACCCAACAGCCAGCCAAACTGGCTACTACCTCATGCTCTATTTAGGTGCAGTGTTAGCCTGTTCTTTCTCATCTGGATAAACCATGTCAGCAATCTGAGCTTTATCCAATTTTCCAAACAATCTTCAGTGAAATAATGTAACATAATTCAGTTGACTAAAAGCAATACACTTGCTTCTGCTGTACTCCCCATCTAAGAATAGCATCATTAATATAATACTGAAATCACTTTGCAGTGTATTTAAACAGAACAAAATCTAACTGCAGAATTTTTATTCTAGTCATTTAAAAGAACTAATTGAAATAACAAGATACTCCCATGAGTTATTCTGCTGCCAAATATGTGAACACAGAAAATTAGAAAATACAGAGATATTTGAATCCCAAACTGAAAATTATTTTGACAAAGCAGAAGGCTGCAGACACAAAAGCACTGCACTGAATTAACACCTGAGAGTCTAAATGGGATTGCTGGTTGCTGGAGTGGTAACAGATCTGCTGATCTCTCCTACAGCAAAACAAACCTGACATTTTTAGATGTAATAATATATCATTACGTCTGAAGCAGAGCAAAACTGATAATGTAACTGCTATATAAGAACGACAGAACATTTTCATTCATATAATGTTTTATTTTTATACAAGGTAAATAAATAAAAATTTATCAGAATTCTATTAACTTATGATGAATGCACACAGTATGAGTTCGTTCAGCAATGACAAGGACATAGTTCAAGTACAGTGTGTACAAATGAAATTAATTTTATCAAATCTGTTTAGAAACCACAGTGATATGCAGAACTGTCAGTCACAGGAATTTAACTCAAAAAACATAATGAAGGCTATGAAACAACAAACGTTGCTTTCCACAAACTACATTACCAAAATCAAAGCTTAGCAGCCTCCTAACTACAACATTGAAAGCAATGAAAATGTGCTATTTAAGTTACTCACTCACACATTATGCTTTTTTTCTGACCCTCCTTCAGAGCACAGTTCATGAACAAGGACTTTGGGTGAGGTGATTAAGTCAAAGACCACACTGAACTGTACAGGGCGTTTTGTGCTTCAGACCACTCCTTTTCCTGACAAGCAATTAAAGCCATCAAAACCCAAGGCTGTGGTAGAATTACCACTGTGCAACCTATAAGCTGTGTATGTCTTTTCAAAGAACAAGCAGATAAAAACCTGGCTCCCCGCAGAAGCCTGGAAGGTCAGGGGGATAAAGTGTGCGTGTCAAACACTGACAGCCGGGCAGCTCCAAAGCCAGGGATGCTGGCACTGCCAGCCAGGGGCTGTTCTGGCTGGAGAAGGGGCCCTGTGGAGGCAGGCTGGCACTTTTCTGGAACAAACACCCTTGTTCTATCTGTTGGAGAGAAGGAGAACACAGCATGGGGGCAGGAATGATGTCAGGACGTGGGCATGGACTGTATGGGGTGATTAGCATTATCAAACACCCTCGAAGCCTCTGACCCATCTCCAGGAAGGTCTGGAACAGACTGCACATGAGAAATAATTGTGCAGAAAGGAAGGAACTGATCTCCAGGACAGGAAAGCTTATCTGTCAAAAGGTACCCCCACAAAGCCTGGGCACCCCAGGACCCTGCACATCCGACCAGCTGGACCAACACTGGGGCCAGGACTGGTGACCTCTCTTTCTCCCCCTTTTTAATCCACCTCCCTCTTCCCTTCCACCCCACCCCTCTGTTCAAACCCCACTGCCATGTGTTTACAACAGGATGTCAGGGACTAACACACCAATTTCCCTGCCAAGTGTGTAATTTACTAATAAAACCTTATGAACTTTTGCAGACCCTCCGACTTCTGTTGTTCCTGTCGACCACAGGCGTTGACAGAAGTGGGGTAATCCCTTCTCTTCAAGGCATATTTACCCAACTGTCTAAGTTAGAAACTGGCTAACTTCATGGGATTAATCCTGATTTGTCAAATTTTGCTGTGACCACTGCAATATAATGCATCAGCACCAATGGGAAAAAAAAAAGGCTTATCATATATATACACATATATATATATATATATATATCTCACAATTAGTACAGAGAAATTTAAGTGAAGCCTAAAAGAAATTAACATCCTTCTGGATCTGTACACTTGTTTTCCATGTAGTTTACTCTCCAGACTCCTAATGCCTCTCCAGAGAGGTCCAGTGTTGCCCTAAATAAACATTATTTATTCAGGACAATATTCCTGAATGGATCTCAAATACCTAACAGCAATATACAAGTACTCTAAACTTTATCCTCACATCTGTTAAAAGAAAGTCCAAGATATGCAAATGGTAATCAAACACTTTTGTTTATGTTCCCACACAATATATTTCAGCTATTGGTGCCTAAAAAGGGAACTGCTGGCTACTTTAGCCACCATGAATGAACTCCTGATTGCTCCATTGATAAGGAATTAGACACAGCATTCAAGGGGACCAAAACACAGCTAGCAAAAATGAATGAACCCATGTGATGATGCTGCAATATTTTTCTTTCCTGAAACAATTTTGAGAACTCAGGCATATGCTGTGACCTGCATTTGTGCATTTTATACTGGCACTGATGCTATAAAATCATTAGTTTTAGGAGGAAAATTTAGCCCTGCTGTAGGACTGGTGGAATTTATTCATAAATCACTGCTGCAAAAGAAAAAATATTCTAATCCTGTTCTGGATGAGGATGATATCCAATGGCAACCAGTTTAACTCTGAATTAAATATGTTTCTTCAAGAGCCTTTAGGAATTTTGTTTTATTGCCCCGATATTTTAATTATGGGAACAAGAACAAAGTAAAGCTTGAAAGACTATGATTGTACTTCGTGTATAGAAGTGTAAGTAAAACAGCACTTAATACATCCAAAGTGAAAGGATTTGAAACAAGATAGTGTTTTATATTAGAAAAAACATCTCATTGCCAATATCATTGTAAGGGGACCCTCTTCCACCCTGCTCTACAGTACATAAAAGTCATGTTGCATTAGTAACACCAATTTATACTCTTCCTCTTTAGTAGCACATAAGGAACTGTCTGCAGACCTGAATTGCACAGTTCTGGATTTGCCCATTTACATACATTCTATGCTCATGCAGCCAGAGCATATTCAGACTAATAGTAATTATCAATACCATTCTACAAGGCTTCAATTCCACACCAATAAAAGCAATATCTCATCCACAACTGGAGGAAGTGCAGGACAAAGGATACTGGAATCGGGGTGGGGGGGGATGGAAATCCAGTTTTTGAGGGGTAATTACAATTTTGGTTTCTGTAAACCACAAAGCAAAGGTTAAAATGTTTTTGACAACTCCCTAAATACATACCATTTTTTACCTTCCTTGAGATGTAAACATCAACTTTAACTAGAAAAAAATCAAATTAGTATAAACTGGCTACAAATAAATGCAGGTACATCATATGTAATATCCTAAAAATCTAAGAGAGACAGCAGAATATTAAAGAAATACAATCCATGCTCTTGTGGATCAGTCTGTTTAAGCTACTTCAAACATGAAAACCCTCAAAAACCTGTAATAACACCACCAAAGAGAGAGACCATTGTGCAAACTAACATGTTCACATGACACACCCCAAACTTTATCATTTCCAGTTTAGCCCAGACACACACCTAAGCTTTTAAACTTTTGAATTAGAAACTCTTCTAACTCAAACCAAGCACCTGCAGCAAAGACAAACACCAGCCAGGTTACCTTGTACTTGCATATCAAAGTCTCTGCCCTCTCCCTGGACACAGGACTAGAAATGACACCCCATGGTGTCAACCCACCAATATTTGGAGGACATTCTGCTTCTCCAGGAACAGACTGGGAGGATGGGGGAATCATCTCTCATGCAGTTCTTCCTGTCTACACAGGCTGCAGAGTTCTCTGCACAGGAGTGGAATATACAGATATTCCCCTAAAGCAGCTACGAATTGATCAGTAAAATAGATCATTTACCTGGAGTTCTACTTTAAACACCTAGTCACACCTCTATTAGCTTTATAGTCTGACCTACTATGGAAATAATAAACCTTCATGAAATTGTGCTACTCTACTCATCGTCCTTTTCCAGTTTTGAACTCTTAGTTCAACTCCAGCCAACCTTGTCAAGGCAAAGGAAGGTGTTTGTTTGATCTCAAGAAAGCAAATTTCCTACAAATTGTGCAAGAAAGCAGCAAGGCCCAGGCACAAATTAAAACCCAGCCAGGACAAGGATGCAGCATTTATTTAACTGTCCTGAAGATGGGCAAGCAGCATTGGTATTGCTTGGAGATGGTCTAACACCTAGGGAAGGGAACTGCAAAGATGAGGGTGGGAGGGGGCAACCATGGGTGTAACAGAGGCAAGGAAAGACATATTTTGCAGAGAGGAGGTTTCAGATTGTTCACTTGCAGGGCAACAAGTTCCTCACCCTTTCTTCTGCACCACCATCACAGGACAACATACCCATGACACACAACAGGAGATCCAAACTAGAGCCAGGTTTGCTTAACCAGGCCCATGTGAAGCTTTTCTTTCTCCTCCTCCTGTAGCTATTGAAGAAACAGTGACTTTCACACCAGCCTCAAGGTTTCTGAGATTTATTTTGCATGAGGAAATAAATTGTTTGTAATTGTTGCACACAGACAAAGACACAGATCACACCGTGCTACAGCACTGTATCCTGAGGCCAGCCCTGAGCCCTTTGGCTCCTGAGTGTGATAATACACAGCTCTACTCCTTACCTTGCTGAAACTCCACTGCCTGACTGGCTAACACTACATTTCATTCAGTCAGAAATGTTCCAAGCCTTCCACTTCCTTTTCCTTCCACTCCCTTTACAAAGTAAGGCAAGGAAGGCTCTGGATGGAGCTTGAATTTCAAAGGTGAGATAAGGTTTCCATAACCCCCAAATATGTCACTTCTACAAGAAATAGCTTTCCTCTTTCATCCTAAAAAGCTCAATCATCAGTGACTAACACACTCTTGCCTCATCCTCTTTGTATACCCAAGTAAGTGAGGACATTACACCTCTCCTGGATAAGCCGTTTTCGCCTTTGTTTTTTTCAACAATTGTAAAATCTTGACTTTTTATGTACTGCATCACCAATGATCTGAAGGGTGTCTTCAAGTTTGCCCAAATGAGCTGTCTGTACACATGCTACCTTTATTCAACCCAAAGTATGGCTTCTTCACAGGAAATTTAGTCATCATCCCAAGTGATTTTCAACTCCAAGGCATAAAGCAGTAATTACACCCTCTTGCTTTTTGATACACCTACCCACGGACTGGGAAAAACGCAGTACAGAAACCTGACTTCCTCTGAAAATGTCTCTCCAGGAGGCTCAGGTGAATTACAATTACAGAATGTTCTCTAAGTGCATTTGTGTGCATTACTGGGAACAGTACTACCGGATGTCTGATGCACTAAGTACATGAAATTACAACTTTGAGTCAGAAAGGAAGAAATACACAGAGCAAAGTAGCTTTTCTAACTTCACCTGAGGTGTACTGTCATCTCCAACCACAGAAGCCTGAAAAATACCTCTCTAGAAGTAGAAAAAAGGAGTACAAGAAGAAAACAAAACTACAAACTTGTAAACTGGTTCTGCACTGAGGCAAGGAAGAAACTAAACATATTGGTTAAGAAAGAAGGCCTGGAATCCTCAGACAACAGTTTTCTATCTGCTGAGCCTGGAAAAGGACTGTTTTACTCTGGAATGGTATTTCACCTGCTGCATCACTCAGGTCATGATCTGGGGCCAAAATGGCAGGGGGCAGGTCCTCCCCAGGTCTCCATCCTCAGAGCTCTGGCTCCTTCCACTGACAACTCCACGAAGCCCAAAAGGTTGCAAGGGCAGGAAGAGAAATAAACTAATTTATTTATTCCCACAAAGTGGATCAGAAACTCTGCCAACATGCTTTTAAGGTGAACACAAGACCCTAATTAACTTCCACAAAGCCCAACACTATTTAGGATGGTTACATCAAAAGCCTTTTGGAAGCAAGTAAGAGATAGGAAAACTATTATCAAAAGAATTAAAAAAAAAGGCACACCGAAATTAGCCTATTACAAAAGGCTAATAAGAAATTAAGGAGTGGTGCTTCAGAAGTACAGTGCTTTCACAAAGTAAATTGACCAGGAAAAAAAAATGCTTCTGAAGAAACATCTGTGAATTACCAACAATGCAAGATGCTAAAATAGTAATTTACCTCACCATTTAAAACTGGTGAAAATTAAGAAAAAATAAAACTGTTTAATATATCTAAAGTAAAACAGAGGGAAAAATACTTTAGATAACCAAACCAAAAGGATTTTCTGTATGCTGCAGCTGAAGGGAACAAAATGACAACTGAGTAAACTCTACATGGACAAGGTTGAGGAAAAGCACATTCAAAGAAATAGATCCAAAAACCTAAAATGTAGGCAAAAAACATTACATGGACTCAATACTGTTATTTACTACACATTAAAGTACAATACTCCAATAAAGCCTGCAAAGAAAAATTAGAAATTATGGAATACCTTTCAAAACTGAGGCAACTGAAAAGTAGCATGACAGTATTACAAAATAAAGCACTTTGAAGGCATTGACAAATAGAGAATAGGTCAAAATACAGGAGTGACCAAACAATCATCACATTTCATAATTAATAAAAAGGAACACTTCTCCATGCCATACATTGTATGTGGGGACAACAAAAAGATCCACAGCTACTTCAGAAGAAATGAAAGATATTAAGGATATAAATACTTGTGAAGCAAGGAAAACATCCAATGTTTCTTGGCAAGTTTAGGAATAAAACAACCTCCAATACCAAGTCATCCTCATCCATTGTCAAAAAGGATACTGAATTAGAATGGCATTCAACCTAATTTTGGCAAAGAAATTTCTAACCTGGTCCAAACTCACTACAATTTATTTGTGCCCAAACAGAGGAGTTTAACCTTTCAAACCTACTTAAAACACCCACAACTTCTATCATGTAATTTCCTGTACCAACTCTCCTGTGGCTCTCAGATCTTCAGGACAAACAAATGCGTTCAACATCGTCACTATGAAACACAGATTTAGCCCAGGATAAAGAACTGTCTCACCTGGATTTCATGAGTGGCTGGGTCACCCACTTTTTCAGTCTTCGACGTCCAAAGGAAGTTTTAGTATGATCCAAGACCCAGAGTAGGCTGCCTTTTGTTTTCATATCGGTCTAAAATAATAAAGATAGCTTCATTATTTTAGCTGAGCAGTCAGTGTTGTAGTGGAAGGATCTCCACCACATTACATAAAACATCCTGTTCAGGCTTTAAGATATGGCAACTGCAGGTTCACTTACCAATCTCATCCATCAACAATGCCTTACAAAAAGTACCTCCAAGAGTCATAAGATATTTAAGTATGTTTTTCCTTTAGCCAGAAGCTCTTTTTAGAAAATGACTGGAATAAATTAAGGAAGTGAAATTAAGTTCTGTGCATAAAGCTCTGAGCAGGAGCAAAAGAACAGACCCTACTACAGGCATATCCTTTGACTGCAGTTCTTGCTCAAGAACTTAAGTTGCTCAAGTAAAGTCTTTGCTAGTCCAAGTACAATAAGGTTCCTAACTCACAGTAAAAACCAGTGCAGAGATGAACTTTTATTTACGCCTCTAAAAATCTGATCCTCCTTTGTTCTGATCCCATTTAAAATAATTTAACCTTTATGGGTGAGATTTGCAAAGTAATTTGACCTACTTCATTGGGAAGGCAGCATTTATTAAAAAAAACCAAAACATTACATTTGTCCTTACCTGATTCTGCAAAATTTCAAGATTTTTCATTGTTGTTGCATTAATTGTCATGTATTCAGTTTCACTGGACAACCGTTTGAAATTGCTGGGGAGAGGAGTTTCATATGTTATATCTTAAACTTGGGCACAGACAGAACAGTGAAATACTGCCAAGTTTCTCACATTAGATAAATCATTAGTTATGCACAATAAATAAAAAAAACCTCACATAAAAAATTAAAATCTATTTAAATAAAATACCTGAATACTAATAATTTCCTTTAACTTACTGCTTAGGAAAACAAACTTTACGACTCACTTCCCAGCTTCCTAAAGTGACTCCAACAAAGCTCAGAATAAAATTGAGCTCTAATGTGATCTAATCCTTTTTCATTAAATGGCTAATTTATTCAGTCCACAGTTAAGCAGAGAGAGGACTAACAATATTTCAGGAGTGGAACAGACTTTTAACACAACTCATCATCAAAATGCATATCAAAACACACGTTGGGTTTTTTTAATTACTGCTACAAATTTAAACAGACTGCCAGTGCAATTATTTAGAAAAATAAAAATACTGTATAATTAAACTTTTTGATTTTGGCTTTGATGTGAAATAACCATGAACAAAATTACTTGACTTTTTGATACTCCTTAACAGAACTGGATGAGACCAACACAAAGCTTGTGTTCAACATTAAAAAAGTAACTGTATTAAATGTGTAATCATATTAGATATAAAAATTATTTCAGTCTCAGACACACAGAAGAGGTAGCTGGGACTGTGAAGTGCAAGATCCTCACTAAATGTTTCTGACAAATCAAGTCATGATTGTCTGGGTTAATCATACTGCTGACTGCCCTTTGCACAGAATCTGGGACACTCTTTATGGTCTTAGACTAAGCTGAACAACTTGCTGGGCAGGATTTAAAACCCTTTTCTTGACCTTTCACAGAATTTTTCCAGGGCCTTTGATTTTAAACCCTCTGGAGAAGCACTTGAATGCTCAAACTTTTCTGTTAGGCACACACAGCTGCTACACCAAAAACAAAAACAGTACCAAAACTTCCAGAAACATGAAATATTCAGAGACTAATGTTATATATTTATGTTGTATGCAGGTGTTTGGGCCTGCTAGCTACTTTCTTCCTAAATAATGGGTCAAATTTGAAGTATTTTTCACAGAATTAAAAAAGAAAAGCAGATTCAACTGAGGGCCCTCAAGAAGTTTAATGATCATTTGGAAGTACGGCTGACTCAGAACTGTACCCATAGCCATAATTATTCTGCTTTGTGTGCTATTCCAGCAACCAACAAAACTGACCAGCAGAACAAAACACTAGAGGCAAAACTTGCACCACTTTCCAAAGTACAAAGTCTTGTAAGCAACAAAACAATAATTCCTTCTACTATCTTCAGCCACAACTGCGAATGCTGGCAAAAATTAATTAGGAATGATTTCTGCTTGGCTCTCAATCCCTACAGTCAACAACAAATCCCACTTGCTCTTCCAGAAGTGCCTCTTCTGCTCCCAGGACTCACCTAAACCACAGTTCTCTCATTTGCCACAGCTCAAGCCTGTGATATCTTGAAGCCAGCTGGGTGAAAAGCAACCCTTTCCACATTTTCTCAAAGGTGAAAAGGATGCTTTTGGATGGATTTACTGGTTCTGGTGCTTCCCCCAACTTGTCCTGGCTTAAGAGCACTTAACACAGACCACACTCTGCTCACAGCAAGGCTGCTCAGGAGTATTTGGAGACAACTCACTCTGTTCCACTGCACAATGTATTTACTATTCATTCAGAATCAGACAAGCAAAAGTTGTTTTCACAGCATAAATTATGTGTGTCTTACATTATCCAGGTGTTTTCTTTATCTGAGTTACTTCACCCTGCTATTAATCCTGGCAATTGAGAGCTTGGAGTATATGAATAATAGTCAGGATCAAGTGCAGTATATGCCCAACCAACAATTCCAGATGTCACAGCTCAGAACATGTTTTGCTACCACCCACTCATCTTCCTTCAGCTTGGGATCAGAACTTGATTAAAATGGGAAAAAAACCAGACTCTTTGTAGGGAATTTAGAGACAAAATGGCATAAGAAAAAGACTGTAAACAACTATCAAGTCAGTGCTGGTCTTGCAGTAAAGGTCTCAACACAATCCTTGTGTAAAATGCTAATGTGCTACTATGAGCCATCTCTAGCACCACTAAAAATGACCCTTCAAAGGCCGTTTTGACTGGACTACAATGACTTAACTCCTTCTGTAGGTGACAGTGTGACCTGTGTTTCAAAGAACAGACTTACAACAGTCTAAAGTACTTAAATAACACAAAACATGAGTGATGGAAACAGCTGGCAAGTCCATAACTGAGGAGCACAGCAAGGTAGGGTCATGTAATTTCTGGTCTTAGAAAAAGGAAAAGGAAACAAACACAAATGTCTAGAAAAGTGTAGGAACCTTTTGGGGAATACTCATAACAAAGAGGTTCTTACTCATAAAATGACTTTTTAGAGTAGAACCACATGTGACAATGAGTATGAAAAGGTTGCTGTGACTGCTTTAGGACAGTAAGCTACACCCTCAGGCTTCAGTTCTTACCTGCTACTGGTAAAACTGGATCCTCTTGGTCATTGTTTCAGTACCTATGGGGGGCTTACAGAACAGGGCAAGGGGGAACAGCTTCAGACTAAATGAGGAGACATTTAGTTTTAAGAAGAAATTGTTCCCTCTCAGGGTGGTGATGCCCTGGCACAGGGTGCCCAGAGAAGCTGTGGCTGCCCCTGGATCCCTGGGAGTGTCCAAGGCCAGGTTGGACGGGGCTTGGAACCACCTGGGCTGGTGAAAGGTGTCCCTGCCCATGGCAGGGGGTGGCACTGGATAGGCTTTGAGGTCCCTTCCCAGCCAAACTATTGCATGATTCTGTGATCCTGCCTTCCAAGTGTGCAGTGAACAGCACTTTTAATGCTTTATTCATTATTCTCTGCACAGGATGTATCATATGCAATTTCATACTCAGTAACCCAGCCTAAACGAAGGTATGGTATTCAGATCAGTAGTTTTCAACTACTTTAATTTTGCAAATCTGTAAAATTTCTGAGTAAAGATGCAAGGCACTATACTGAAAACTGCAGATTTTTTTGCTTAATTACCTTTACAGACCTCTAGAGTTCATGTCTTCGAGATCTCTGAGGATGAAAAAGCCACAGAATAAGCCTACATAGACAAGAGCTGCAGGAATCCCAAAAATCTTTAAGAAGTAAAAAATAAGCCTCTCCATTTTGCAGAAGTGTTAGTTTTCTTTAGGTATGAAAGTCATTGACCACAGGCTAAGTAGCAATGGACGTCAAGCCCAGACTATGTTTTGTGTTTAATTGACCAGTTCTGAGAATTCATTAATGAATACTGACACAGGGCTAGAACTTCTGATCTGAATCCCTTCTTGTGTTGTGCACCATTCCCTGCATTTCTTGATGTTCATCTATCACTGTTCAAACTCTACAAACTACAGTGTCTCTCTTCCATTTCTAATATGCTGGAAAACATAGGTAAAATAAAAATACATGGAGACACATTTCCCCAGCAACTGCTACGGAAAAGATGATTTTTCAAACAAAACCAGGTACTCAAATGTATTTGAAAACCTCTCCTAGATGTGCACCAATTTCTGGGAAAACCTTTAATAAAGGTCTCTCAGTACACGAAGGTATTATAACACATTGATTTAAAACACCTTGTATCATTCATTATTAAATCTATTTTTACTTGCTGTTAGAACTCTCATGCACTCTAGTCATACCTCAGGGTCCTGCTGTGGCAGAAATCTTTATTTCTTTTTAATATTTTGCTTTATTTAGGATCTTAACATTAGGTTTAAAAGCTTCATTTAAATATTAGAACAAAACTTGTTTCCCCCCACAATGAGGATTTGTTATCTCTTACATGATGTTTCATGACTCTTACTACTCAATGGAGATGGAATTCTATTCAGCTGGGAGAAGACTGTTTATCCAAAGAAGGTAAAGAGATATAATGAATTTTTCTGCCATTCTTCCTATCAAATAGGTCTTCATCCAGATCTGTGTTGCTTACATTAAAGAACTGAAAACTCTCTCATAACTCCAACTTCATGCTCACTGACCTGAATTCTTCTAGAAACTTTAAGTTGCTTGACAGAGCAATGGGAGTATTTCTCTTCTATTTCCTAATTCAGGAGATTCATCAGCCTGACATGATTTGCTTAAGTGTCTTTCACTTTTCAGATTTTAGATAGTATTTCACTGGCATTAGAAAAACTGTTGAAGTTGAGTTTGCCTCAGTATTTGTTTCACTGTGTCAATTCCTGTGACACACGAAAAACAGCAAGTAGAACTCAGTATTGGGCAGTCAAAGCATAAAAGCTTTAGGAATAAACACAGTAGAATCCAAGCTCCCAACCAAAAAGTTACCTCCAGGAATGTATTTTATTTCTTCACAGAGCATCACCAGGATATTAAGTAGTTCCTTGCCTTTCCACTCAGATGCTCACACATTCATAAAAAAATCCATTGGAACACCCTTCAGGAGGCGAATGTCAATGCCAAGATTTAGTGCTTTTCCTTCCCAGTTGATAACTGCACTTGATTTTAGGATGCAGCTATTACAAATGTGACTGACTGCTGCTACATGAGCCTTCACACAGTGATGTTTCTCCTCTACTACTGAATCACTTCTACATAAAAGGGGGATTTTGCATTTCCTCCAGCTGAAAGAAAATTCACCTCAGGTGTGGCTGCACACAGGGCACTGGGACAGCAGTGACCTGCAAGTGTGACCATGAAATGGCATCTCCTTGGAGTTCACTTTCTCCTTCAGAAATTCTACAAAAAGATTTCTTCACCTATCCGAGCATACCAAAACCAAACAAACAAACCCACAAACAAACAAGCAATAATGCATTATCAAAAAAAACCCCAACCAAACAACAAAAAAACCACCACAGGATAAGGAAAAAGAAGCCAACCAAAGAGGGTGAGCAGGAGCACGACAAGTCACATCCTTGAGGGATGAGGCAGGGATGATGCCACAGGAATTCTTTTCTCATTGGCTCTATATGCCCATCAAACTTTTTGTTAACACTTGGAGTAGAGATGGGCAACTTAAGGAAAAAGTCCATCCCAAAATCCAGAACACCCAGGTATACCTAATTACCAAATATTTTAGTGGACACCTGAAGAAGTGTTTAAAGCTGGCATCTGCAGCTGATTTTTCAAATGCAGCTGCATTTTAACAAAACTGGCAATGTAGGGAGTCCTTTAAGATCAGGCTTGAAACTCATGCAACACATGAATGACCTACAAATTACATATTTCTAAGTTTCCAGTTTGCAGCCAGACGGCCTTTACTAAATCCTGCCTGCTTATGGGACAGAGGAATACTAGGACAACTAGGATCCACAATCCAGACAAAGCTGTTTTATTTAACGAGCCTCAAATGTATTTTCAAAGCTGAGCCAGGTAGGGTAGCAGTGTTTTTTACCTGTGCAACACAGGATAGGACAAGCCTGAGTGCTAATATCTTTCCATTTTCATTTACTTCCACCTGCATAATCCTGTCACAAATTGAGTGCTCATCTGAGCATATCTAATAAACCTAACTGTTGGGATTGCTCAAGGGAAGACAAGGTTATACCCATACCTGAGTGTAGTAATTTTGCACAAATGGTGATGGTCTAGGGATTTTCCAGAAAGCCAGAACATGCTGAATGCCTGTTTTCTTTATAACTGATAACTAGATTTGCCAACTCAAACAGACCTGCTGAGCACTGCCTAAACATAACACACTAGCATTTGTACCTGTTTCTAGAGCTTTAGAAATAAAAGAGTATTTACACAATGCTGACAAAATAAAACAACATCTGAAAAGCTAAAACAGCACTAATTTTTTTTTTTAAATCCATTTGGCTTACAAAATAAAACTGACATTGAGATATAATAGCTGTTCTAAACAAACTTTAAAATTTCCTTCCTAGTATCTATCAGTTTTTGCACCTTGTTTGTTTTCAGTAACACTTGGCAGCACTACATGTTAATTCACATTACTGACAGTAATGTCTAGACAAACATATTTCATTCAAATTTTCATGAAATACCACTTAAAGAAATCACTTGATTCTTTCAAGTTCTGATTAGCAGATGAAAAGTAAGGTATCATTTTTACAAAGACTATGTTTATCACTCTAGTAGGTGTGTTCATTGCAGTCAGAGAAGCTGCCTGCTAAAACATACAAGAAACAGTGCTTAGAATTGGAAGTTTATGTAAGGCAACTTACCTTGGATTATAAAGCATCCTTTCCAAATTAAATTCTCTGAGGTATGCAATTACTGCTGCCAGAGAGCAAATAACAGGCTTATCCAAGCTCAGTATTACAGACAGTTTTTGAGGACCTAAAAAAAAAATTTTCCTGTTACATTTTTATTTTCTTGTTAACTCAGTCTACTACTAATGCATTGTAGAAAAAGCATAATCTCTTTTTCAATTTATTATAATAGAAATCTGAAATGCACGTGCAGTGTTTTATGAGATCTATAAATCAACATAAAGCAAGGCTTCAAAATAACACTGTTTCAAAGAATGTAGAGCATTGCAATAGTGTAAACATATTATGAAACAGAAAACATTTCACTTCACAGGTTTTTCTTCATAAAAAATGACAAACTGTTGGCATAACAAACATCTAAATATACAAACTAAGAACAGAATTCTGACACTTTTGTGAGAAAGCCATTCATATTGGATAGTGTTTTGCACAGTGCCCTCCTACAGTCTCTGTTCCAGCTGCAAAAACAGGAAAACTCACTCCAGGATATCACAACATAAAACAGTGTTTTAAAAAAAACATTTATTTAAGATTCTTTCAGAGATGGTTTTTAAAGCTGCTTTTCTGCTCTTACAGAGTTCACACATAAAAGGACTTTAGAAGGCAGTGACAAGAATGCTACCTCCATCTTCAAAAAGGGCAAGGAGGACTCAGGAAAGTCCCATCCAGTCCTCACCCCCACCCTCGGAAGAAGGTGGAATAGGGCACTCTGGAGCTCCCACCACACATGTAGTGGGAAAGAAGGTCATCAGGATTCACCAAGGGGAAATCCTGTTTGATTAATCTAATGATTAGATGATGGTGGTGTTCCCCAGGGGTCAGGGCTGGGTCCAGCCTGGTTCAACTTGTTTATCAACAGCCCAGAGGAAGGGATGGAATGGACCTGCAGCAAGCTGATCTGCTGAGGGCAGGAAGGCTCTGAGAGGGGTCTGGACAGGCTGGGTCCTTGGGCCAAGACCAGTGGTGTGAAATGGTGTGAAGAACAAGACCAAGTGCCACGTCCTGCCCTCGGGTCACAACAACCCCATGGAACACTCCAGGCTGGGCAAAGAGGGGATGGAAAGCTGGACCTGGGGGTGCTGTGACAGTAGCTGGGCACGAGTCCAGGGGTGCCCAGATGTGCCCAGGTGTGCCCAGGTGTACCCACGTGGACAAGAGGCCAGTGCCCCCTGGTCTGTGCCAGGCAGGGGTGTCACAGCCCCAGGG
>JAWMRD010000085.1:8194978-8217455 GCA_035584875.1 Syndactyla subalaris | reverse complement strand
GGAGGGTGTGGAGTGTCCCTGTGTGGGGACATCCCAGCCCCACCTGGGCTGTGTCACCTGCTCGGGGTGACCCTGCCAGGCACAGGCTGGGCTGGGGACGCTCCACAGGTCCCTGTAACCCCAAATATCCTGGGATTCTGTTCTAAGGTGTGCTGCTGAAGCGTGAACCACATGTGCCCAGGTAATGGATAAAAGGATATTCCACAAACACAGATCTACAGCTGAAATAGGAAGTTGAATGGATGTCATCATCAGCTTATGAAACATCATTTTCAATGATTATATAAGAAATAATTGAGATGGTGACAGACAGAGTCCATCCATGTCTCTGTTATAAATCAATGTGAGCTCACCTCCCACACTGCTACCACTGCTCTACCTGCCAAGAACTGTCAGAAACATAATTCCTGTTCTACAATCAGTGTAAGAATTGCTGTGGAAATTTACTGGGAGCACTGAACATCCAGTACAGACCTCACTGAGAAAGCACATTGCCTCTGCAAACAGCAAGGCCATACCTGGATTTTCGACTCATCATGGCATGGAAATGATTTAATTTAATGGCTCGGAAGAGGGCATCCAGCTCCCATTCAGGCTCTTACACACCTTCTCTGGTCTGCAAACACATGGAGACCCCACTGCTAGGAATTCAGCTTTGTCAGTGAGGCTCAGGACTTTTCATAATAAACAAAGACCTAGACACTGAGAACAGAGCAAAAGCAACTCATATGAGAGCTGTTAGTGGGGCTGGAGTGCTGTACGAGAAGGGGAGAGAAAACAGAGGTCCCCAGGGACAGCCTGAAGGAGGGGGAAGGCCAGGGAGCAGATGGTTGTACTTTCCACTCTGATGTCATGTGGGAATGGAAGAGCTGAAAGGCCTCCAGGAGGAATCTGTCCATGCCTTGTCTGCATTACAGACAGCAATATTCTGACCCCTGCCTGGACACTGATGCACACTCGGATTTAACCACAGAGAATTCTGCTCTCTGATCCACGGGTTGGTGCTCACAGCTGAAGAACACCTGACAGTTCAAATAACTGCACGATACTGGAAACTGCAGTTTACCAGGCGTGCAGGTCACAGTTCAGAGCAGAAACCGTGGCCTAACATTTCTCCCATGCATTCCTCAGCCACGTCCTGTCAGAAGAAACCCACTGGTTCTCAAAGTGGCAGATGTCAACTCGAAAGACACTGGAAAAAAATCTCCCATAACAGCAAAACAAAAAGTCCCATGAACTCCCCCCAAAATCTCCAAAAAACAAACAAACAAAAAAAGCAGAAAACCAAAACAAAACAACTAAAAACAAAAGGCCACCCCACTGAATCCTCTTGATAAATACTCTTCATGACCCTGTAGGGTAACAGACCAACTTAAAAAAACTAATGATAAAAAAAGAAAATAAAAATTAGCCCAGAGTATCTCAGTTTAATTTAAATTTGAAAAGGAAAGAATGCACATTACTGTGTTTTCAAACTATGCTGACAGGTTATTACACTTGGCACTCAGACAGAGAACCTGTATTTGTTCCTAAATTTTTTGTTTGAAACACCATATTATTGTAACAAGTTAAAATAGAAAGGAGAAAAATTCCAAAATATTTCTGCAGGATTTGGGTAACTTTATCCAGATATTTTTACTCCAAGACTTGATATTCTTAACTAACATTTTTTAAAGGTTGGAAATACATTCATCCATGCTGCAGAGGAAAATAAAAACACCATGGTGGTTACATTTCATTATTAGGGGGCTCAAGCATATATTAAATGAGGACAGACTAAGGAAACTGGATGTACTGTGAAGAAAGCCAAGGGGACACCTTCTACCACCTACGGGGCATTTAGAAAGGCCTAGAGCAGATTCTGGTCAGAGGTGCACAATGAGAGGACAAAACCAAGCAGTCACAACTGGCAAATTCTACATGGACTTCAGGAAAAACATTCCCTCCCACAAGACCAGTGAAACACATAGGGAGGTGATACAGTGAAGGATTTTCCAAACTGGACAAACTTGCACAAACCTGACTTCCAGGAAGCTCATCCAATCCCATTTCCTCCAGGTTTCTGAGAAAAAAAGTATTCCAAGAAACTGTGGAAGTTATTAAGTACAATTTAAAACAGTTGTAGCTTAACTGCACAGATCACAGAGTGCTGCACAGCCACTGCTCAAGCAGTTCCTTCAGTGCCATGAGATGGCACGTAACATTAATTTACTGTTAACAACAATCCACTAATGAGATCCGAAATTGATCTGGCACTGGGGTAGCTGGTCCCAGAGCTGGTCTGTGCTCACAATGTGGTCTCAGGTGACCAGCTGCCACGAGGGCTTTCTCACACACCTCAGAAACTCAAGATCTGTGCTCTGAGCAGTGGATGCTCCTCAGAAAACTAAGGACCTTTCCATGCAGGCATTCTCTCAACATGCCTTCATGTACAGGACTTCAACCATCTAGAAGACAAAAAGTATCTCTTCTGTCATCTATGGGCAAACTTCATCTGCAACAGCAAGGGCAGGACATACCACTTAAGCTCCTTATCTAGCCATAATTTTCAGCTGAAACTGTGGAACAAAGTCTTTATTTTTTTTTTATATTCCTGGCACGTTTAACTTGCTGTTCACATTTCACTCTCCTCTCAGACCACTGACAGCACCACTTGAACTGACTCCAACTGAATGGTATGACAGATTACATAACCATTAGGGTTTTTTCCCTTTTTCCTCCGCTCTTTGGAGGCTCAACATTTGGGACACGAACACACCCAAGTCCCCTCTACATTACAGAAATGAAAACATTAAGCCACAAGATCTTCCAGTCATTTATAACCACAGATATCATCAGAGACCATAAAAAAGCCAACCATTAAGCATCTCCTTCCTAAGAATCAAACCTAACATTTTGAAGATGCTTCAATAATCAATCTGAGTTTACCTTTGCACATGTCTGTACTTTGCAAAGCCTTCTGAGGCTGCTCCAAGGAAGATCCAGTTGTGTGTTGCTACAGTGCATTGTCTATAATGATCTTACAATCCAGTAGGGCTGGAAAATTCTTGGAAAATTCATGATTTTCTTCCAAAAATGTCTACATCTGAGCTCTCCACCTAAGACTGAAACAAAAATACTTCCAAACTCACAGAGACACCCAGCAAGGCATTACCTTCCAATCTAAAGACAACAGGCAAAGGTCTGCTCTGCTCTCACTCTTTTTGCTTTGTTGTTACTAGAGTTATTCTTCACTACTGTCAAACCATGGCAGCACCCAGAGCAAAACTTCCTACCTTGATCTTTCAGTCACCCAGTGAAAACAGGAAGACATTTAAGACTGGGGAGGGAGTTGAATATAACCAGAAATCCAAGCATGTAGTGAGCAAGAAGTTCCCTACGAAGTAATCTGAATGAAAGGGGAAAAAAAAAAAAGGAGCAGGAATCTTTATTGTTACAGGTGTGAATTTGGGAATTAATATTGCTTTCATTCTCCACAGCAAAACCAAAGGAAGCCTCAGAGTTTTGGTCATGCACATTAGGGGGATTGTTATTTTTAATAATTCTAACTCAAACAGAAATTTGGCTCTCATACATGAAAAACAAAACAAAACAAAAACCAAACAACCTTGCAAATGGTAGACAAATGTTGAAATAAGGCTTCAGACCCTGAGAGTTGTGTGTGAATCCCCAGGGAGGCCAAACTCTGGTTTCTGGAAAGAGAAAGAAGATGCTGATTTTGGCCACGATCTGCCCCGAACAAGGAAAAGGACAACACTGACACAAAATGCTGGTAGTTACAACCCCCCTGCTCACAGGGCATGTCCACAGGAGCAAAGATTCTCCATGGCCACAGGGACTTCTGCAGGTCCCAACCACCTCACAAAGGCAAAACTGAGACATGGAATGGTTCCATGAGGCCCTTCTTGTACCTGGGGAGAACAATTTCCAAGCTTGGGAATAAACACTGTAAAACTAATGGACAAAACATACTCCTCCCATGCAGAAAAATTCTGCTTAAAGCCCAACAGCCTGCAGATATGCTCACCCAACACGCCTGAAGTAAGGAAATAACATTTAAATCTCACTGGTTAAGTAGAATTTGGCACGGAGAACTTCTCATCTCCCTCAGATAAAGAGCTTTACATGTTTTGTAATGATTTTAATAGAGGCTGCTGGACAGAAAAGGGGAAACAGCTGGCTGGTCAATTACACTTTTAATTAATGTTTCCTTTGATAAGCTGATACAGATTTAAGAATCCATTAAATGTGATGAAATGAACTTATTAATTTTTCAACAAATTTTTTCAGGCTTTCCTGTGAGATGTACGTAGAAGCTTAAATGCAGTCACACTTCTAATAGAATAAATACAAATACTATTAGTAATTATGCCCTCTATACACAAAACTTTCTTTTTACTAACATATTCCTGTACTTTAGAGAGTGGCATGTTTTAACCAGAAATGGCTACTTACCTTGATTTGCCATTCTGTGAAAAGTTAATACAAGTGAAAAAGGGAAGTTGTCCTTCCCCTGGTTTAATTCATGTAACATACAGATGCAGTACAATACATATTTTTCCTCTATGCAAGGATTTACGATCAAGGAGTCAACTGCAAAAAGCTGCTTAAATTATTTTACCAATGGAAAAAAGCATTTGAAGGAAACAGGTGAAGGCAGTGTGAGCTAAATGGTATGCTATTAAGAAAAAAAGAAAAAGGAAAAAGCAGATCGCAATTCAAAATTGAAGTTCAATTTATCTCATGTTCACACTTTGGGGGCCTTGATTTGAGTGAATGCTCTCTCTGGCAATGATTCAGCCCCTAGTACAATTTTAAATACCACACAACTGCACACCATCTCTGTAGAAGTAAAATGAAAACAGAGGTGGCAGAGTTTTGTATTTGTTCTGTTGTTTCTTTTAAATATGATAAAAATGAAGAAAAATACAATATCTTAATCCTACTGACAATAGATATTTACTCTAACTTATTAGATTTTGTAAGTCAAGACCTAAGGAAACTGAATAATAAATCTTCTATTATTACCAACAAATGAGATGCTTACAATATTACAGGGAATAGAGGGAATAAAGCTACTAAATGAAAGTGTTTATTTTTGTTAGAGAAAGGATTTTTGCCCACAAGACACATGGCCTTCTTTTTGCTCAGGTTCAAATCTAGATTCTACTCACAGGCAATGATGAAACAAGTATCTGAAAAGACATCTCTATTAAGACACATTAATTTCTTAATATTTCTGAAATACTACAAGTGTATGGACTGCAATAAAGGGACTTCATAAAGTTCCACGCTCAAATAAAATGTTCCATGTTCAAATGAAAGCTTCATGCTGAGTCCTCTCACAGCAGCTGATTTGAAATTGTACAACTGTCAACAGGGCCACACTTGAAGATAAATTCACTTTTTTTAATAAAAAGGAGTTATGTTAGAAAAAAGGCATTTCTTGGCATTTGTGGGTTCTTCCTTTTTCTCTTTTTTCCTGGTTGCAGTTCACCATGAAGCCACAAAAACCTTTGCACTGATCATATGAAAGGGGCCGTGGGATAGCAGAAACAATTCCTTAACCCACCAGTACCACTGAAAAGCTACTGATGAAACTCCATTCTGGGGTTCCTTTCCTCAGTGTGTTACTTTGCAGTTAATAATGTTTGATAACATGTTAATTATATATCACAGGATGATAGTTTGACAGAGTTGGTAGTTTCCACTCTGCCATGACTCAGAAAATTACGTCACAATTTTGAGTAAAAACCAGCAGATTCCAAAATATGCATTCCAAAACATAATTTCTTGAGGGTTAGTTATAACTGTGTTTGATAATGATAGTTATAAAAGCATTTCTTTACTTAGACAATCCAAATGCATTAGCATTCAAATTCTAACACCAGGTCAAGCCTGTGGTCTGACTCTGGCTGTGTCTGAAACACATTTAATTTCTCACCCCCAGACTGCTTTATCACATGTCTGTATATCCACTCAGATTAACTCAAAGCACAAGTCCTTTAATTAAATTTCAAGAGACAAACCAAGTATTTTCTTTGTCAAAGCCGTGAGGAATAACAAGGACACTGTATTTACAATATATACAAATGCTTCATGGTGAGGCTTAACCTCTCCAGGTGAAGATGCAAATGCATGTGCTATCTATTCAGATTACTAAAACAGCTTAATACATCAATTAATACTGTAAGTAAGGATATTTTACAGCTACACAACTGTTCCCCGTAAATTAAAGGCTTCTTTTTCCAGCTTGTTCATCTTTCTAGCTCACTTTCTCTCCTATGAATCAATTTTTTTTTGTCCAGTAAATGCTCTGTGAATGGATTTGATGGAGTGTTCGGTGAATGAGGAATCAGTTGGATGGTCATATCCTGCAAAGGTCCCCTCAAACTAAACTCTTCTGTGATTATCTGAACACCACCTTGCTCTTTTACAGGGTTTTCTTGGTTCTGCCTCAGGCCCCAACAAAAGTTGCTCAGTACAGAGGGAAATGCACAGCCAAAGCAATATCAAGACACAGAGTGAGATGGCATGAAGCTGTCTGGGGAAGTTCCCCTTCCTCCTCAGAACCCTGCAATACCCCAGTGTATGTGAAAGGTTATAAAGGTGGAAGGGTTTGATCTATGCCCTCCCTGGATGGAATCCACTGCTTCCCTCTCCATCTAAAGGTGCCCCTCAGCCACAGCTTTGTGGAGGGGTCTGCAGGAGCAGGGCAGAGCCAAGAGATTCAGGGGAGGAAGTGAGAAGTGCTACAAGATTCAAGCACATTTGCTACAAAATGTTTTCAAGTACATCCACCTCCCTCTGCAGAGTCTTTCAAATAAGCTGAAAGCAAGTATCACACATGAAGCCTTTTTACATTAAAAAATACCGTGTTGCTAAGCTTTGTACTGTAAGAGTTAATTATTATAGCAGTAATTTCAAAATCTCTATTAAGAACTAAGAAAATACTCTCCTAAATTTTGAAAAAAACCAAAACCCAAGCAACTTAGGGTTGTTACAATGGGTTGTAAATGATTGTTACATTGTTACTTATCCCAAATTTCCACAGGAAGAGTCCACGTCTAAAGCACAACCTTCACAAGTCTAATTCACCAAAAGCCTCTTACCTGTGCCATATATTGTGATACATCTGGCTAAAGAGACAAGTGTTGTAAGCCAGTCAAGCACAAAATTAAAGTGTTAGAGAGGGCCTGAAAGACAAATCTTCTGCAGTTCAGGAGATTGATGCCACACAAAAACTCACTTCAGCTTCATTTCCTTCAAAATTAAGAAAATTAATGTATTCTGGGTTCATGAAAAATAAATACATTCATGGGCTTTCTCTCTTTGCTAACTCAGAAGGGGTTGGGAACCACCACTACAAGAGCATTATTCTTCTCCTCACTCTGAAACCTGTGTGTCAAATGTGCAGACAATTCAGTCCTTCTCTCTCCTATCCTTGTCTCATTTACACCACTACACTATTTTGATTAAAATTGTTGAATTTTTACCTCCTAGCACTAACACTGAGGTCAGGAAATGTGGGAAGAAGTAAAGTTTGAGAAGGTAACACATCCAAGGTATCTGTGATGCCACTGTCTCACAGGGAAAAATTTATGTCCCAAGTCAGCTTCAAAGACAAAGAAATTACGAAAAAGAAGTCACTGTTTAAAAAAAATGCTAGGACTTTAACAAAAAAGCCAATAAACATTCACAGACTATTAAAAAAAATTAAACTTGCATGCCAGTTTTAAGAGCTTAAGAGTCCTTCTCCATTTGAATCTGTGAAAAGCCACAATATATTAATATATCCTGAGAGAAAAAAGAAAAAACAAGCAACATCAAAATCAGAGAGGACAACAGAAAGTAGAATTACCTACATGATACCCTGCACAGTTTCTGATCTATCCCATAATAATAAATCAAACAGATGCCAAAACACGAAAGCAAAAGCTTTTAAGTTTTACCTTTCCTGATTCTTTTAATAAGGTGAGAGTCCTAATTAAAAAGTTAACTTTCTGACAGCAAAAAATTGGACAAGCATCAAATCAATGTAATTATTCTTCATTTAATAATTTCTGGCTCGAACAGTGTCTGTGAGGGGAAATCCAATTGCATGTATATCACTGATCAGTGCAACACCACCACAAGTCCAGCTACTGAATACAGCATGTTTTCCATATTGTTTGCAGCTTTGAACCAGGTATGAATCTGGGGAAGCTGATCAGGGCACACACCTTTGCCTTTCCCTGGGGGGATTCACAAAAACACACAGCCTGGGCAAGGGAAGGCCTGCAAAGGCCAGCTTCTGCTGCAAAAAGCAACGTTAACATTTTTTATCTAATTTATCACCCAGGATAAGAAAAACAAAGGGCTTTGCAACTGCCTCTGCATGTTTCTGCAGCAACAACTCCACATGCACAGTGGGACAGCAATTCCACCCAAAGCAAGCCATGTGCCTGTGCTGTGTCCCAAACTGTGAAGGGCAGTCAGGCACCACGGAAAATAAGACTTTACAGATAATTAATTTGCCAAACGAGATTTAAGCCACAATCTCCCCTCACCTGCAGTGCCACAGAAGACAAGAATAAACTCCAGTACTGAGAACAGCAATTGCAACAGGGTTAAGTTGGAAAAAAAAACCAAAACCAAACTATCCAACAATTCTTTAAGATCATTACATGAGGTGATAATACCCTTGTGGAGTTTTTTTGTGGAGTTTTTTCCCTATTTGTTCACAAGGAGTGAGCTATGACATGATCAGTACTCTACACACAGCTTCCCCACAGCTGGGTGGCCACAGCCATGAATTGGATTCTCAGCAGAGCAAAACACCTCCTTAGCCAGTAAACATCTGCTCACTGATGCACTTGGGTTTTGTATTGACAGAAAATAGCTCACATTCTGGTTTTGTACTTTGCTTTTTTTTCCTGCTGCAAATTCAACTGGTTGTAGCTTCCATTTATACATTCTCAAGATGTTTGTCACAGCTTGCCTTTCACTTAAAAATCCACGGGGAATACTATAAGCTATAGAAACCATGAAACCACTAGTTTTTATGACTGCCAACCCTTTAGATACTCTTCAGCCCTCTGCTCTGCAATTTAATTTGCAATACTGTTTACTCTCACTGTAACCCTCCGGGGTCTTGTTTTTGCTACTGCAAGCCTTCCTGTCCTTGCTCACCTACAAACCTTAAGAGCTGAGCTACAAAAATAAATGTGTATAACTGCTCTCCATTACAAAAGAAAAAGAAATCCCTCAACATCAACTACATGAATGCACCCTCTGATCTGAGCAACCATCAGCCACATATAAAAACTCACAGAATTAAGAGCATTTTATACTCATCCAGAAGACTTCACTGAGTTCATTCCAGTGGAGTTTCTACTCTGTGAGGATATAAAGCCATAACTTTCTCCACGAGAGAAATTAGCCATGAATAGCACTTTTGACCAATGTATGAAATAAATCAACTATAGCTCACTATAACTGACCACACAGACAAGAAGCCAGTTGTTGTATCACCCTGGTTCTAGATTGTTGGCCAGGCAGCAAACAAGACCTGTAAAAAAACCAGAAAAGTGTAGACCTGAGTGAAATGCTCTGGATTAAAAGCGAAGGACTGGTGATAAGTATGTTTTCACATGGTGTCCAAGAACATTTCGGAATAAAACATTTCATAAAAAAGGGCAAATGATAAAACCAAAAAGAACACAGAGGAGCAAACAGGCACTTGAGATCACTTGAGATCACTTAAGATGCACTGAATTTTCCAATCAAAAGAAAATGAGGCATATGAGAAGCACAAAAATAACTAAAAGGAGGCTCAAAGCCAATGTCAGGAAGATCGGCACAGGCCAAGAATTAAAGCAGATAACAAGTTAGGGACGATGAGTGCTGACCCTTGACTAGGAAGAACTTGTACAAAATAGTGTTCTTCTGTAAAAATACATATATTTTCTAAAGGCAAGACTTTTTTCTTGGTTTTCTATAAAGAAGAAAGCTGAAAACATTAAATGATTTTCCTCCAGCCAAGTCAGCACTTGCAAACAGAACACTTTGTCCTGAACCATTTTATGCAACCTCCTTTTAATTTATGCTTTGCTTTTGAAGGAAGGCTCTCCATCAAAACTGACCTCCTGTTCAGCATCCTTGCATAGCACTTCTGAGTTCATGAAATCTGCCCTTGAACAGTATCTTCCAGTTATTAATTTTTACAGCTAATGTTTGTCACGACGCTGGTAATTAGGAGCATTTAATTGACCACCAGAAACACCAAAGTGTGAGAAGCAAACCAGCACGGAACCATGACACACTTTTTCATACATCTGCTTCCACGAGTTTTAAATTACCAAAGGAGAAAGTTTCTAGCTTGTAGCATGAATCTACACCACAAGTTGAACTATTTTTAAAGCTTGCTTAGCTTGGCAAGCTCCTTTTTAATCCAAACGGCTAAAAGAAAGTCTCTATGAAAAGATGTTTGGGTCTAATTTCATTCAAATCCATGGTAAAATTACCCATTTAACCAATTTTACTAACCTGGCTTCATACTAACTGAATTAAAACTCCATTTTGTGAGCAAATCCTACTCAGAACAACATGATCTTACCACAGCAGCATTTACCTTTGCTTACTGTCCATTAATGTCACCAACTTTAGACATGGAGAACTTGTGGTGACTTGCTTGGCTCTTATTTTTGACAAAAACAAATGCAGAGCAGCAGAATCCTGCCACTCAGCTGATTTTTCCTTCTGTGATGGGTGTTCCTTTGCTGTAAGGATCTAGTTTATAATTAAGAAAACTAACTAACTAAAAGAACCTGAAGAAAAAAAAACAAAAAAAACTGAATCTACTGTACTGTGGGTTTGATAATTTGTTTGCTGTTTCACATTGTGATCCATAATTTATTTTAGTTGTCAGTCTATGTGGAAAATGAGAACTAACTCTTATTTTATAAATTTCCATTAAATCAGGGAAGAGGGACAAGGAACAACAAGAGATTATCAGGTAGATTGTATGTACATTTTACAGTGTATTGGTGGGAATACCTAAAATGAAAACGTGGGAATAGCTTTAAAACTAGTCCTAGCAAGTATGATATGGCTGTGGAAATGCACACAATACCTATGAAGCAGCACCAGTGAGCACTGAGTGCCACGGCTGAGCCTGGACACAGCAGTGGTGCCAACAGGCAGAGAACAGGCAGAGGGAAACACAGCGTGCAGTAAGGAGGGGTTGCGTGTTGCACTGTGCAGACTGAAGGCAGAGACACACTCGCACACCAGTAGGTAACACCCACACCTGTTGTCTGTACCCAGCCCACACCACCTGGGCTGCTCAGCACCAAGCTGTATCTCCCAGCACCAGAGCACCCCAGACAAGCCTTGGAGCAAACCTCATGGAGCACAGAAACACCCTTCTGCCTCCTCAATCTCCCCAAGCTCTTCCCCATGGAACTGCTTTTCTCTCCCATCTGTGCCCTGTCTTAACAAATTCACTGTTTTTCCACTGCATCACTAACACACGAAGAGATGAGGACCCTTCTTGCATCACAAGACCTGGTTCCCATGGTTTTAGTGAGAAAGGTCTTCAAAACACTACAGAAAGGAAATTTCTCCCAGATAATGGATGATTTTCACAAGGAGTTTTTAGAAAAGAGGAGACAGAGAGTGAAATTGTCAGGTAATGGGCCAATAACCAAACCTGAATGCTTTAGACCTCTCACTAGGCATTAAAATAACATTTCTGCCTGTACAAAAGTAATAGTACAAAAACTGGAGTCCAGTTTAAAGCACGTGGAAGCAGCATATTGGAATCAGTTAAATTAATACTCAGTACTTCAGGGCCCTCTAGTGGTTTCACTTTTGGTACAAGAAAATCCATGAAGAATTGTTTTTGAGATAACATGGATTGCAATAATGTGTTTTATGTTTGTCACTCTCATGTAATTAAGAGCATTTAGGCTGCAAAGCTGCCTAGTAAATTACCAGAAGGGCAAGAAAACTACAAGCTAATATATCTTCACAGAATCAGCTAATGGGTGGTACTTTGGGTTCTTCATAGAAATAAGAAGTTACTCAGGAACATTTTCAAATGTGCACAACTAGGAAAAAAAGAAAAAAAATACAACCCCTCTCCCAAACTCGCATCAGAAGGACTATTGAAATGTCAAGCTGAGCTAGCTCTCTACAGCTCAAAACTGCACGGTTTAAAAAAAAAGTGAAAAACTCGTATTTTCTCATAGTAATTCCATCTCTAAGATTTCACAAGCTTACCTCACACATTCAGAGGATAGCTTTATCCCTCATCTATCACCCTACCAATCTGTACCAATTATATCCTATTCTGGCTTTATTAGACAGTAAAATTGGTACAGAAAACAGGTATCAAATTTCCTCTTGAAATACACAAAGAGAATTCAAAACATAGATAGATGATTCATCACCATACTCCCAAGTCTGTACACAAGTTCAAGATAGTGTAACAAGACAAACAGAATGAAATATCAGTTGCAAAGATTTTCTACACCTATCTACATTAACAGAAGAAAAAGTTTCATGTCTTTTAGCAATCTTAACACTGTGATAAATAAGAAAAAAAGCCAAACAACACCTTTTTCATATCCCAAAGGTAAGTGCATGAGCTTGGAAATGATCCCAACAGATCCCATGATCAGGAGTGTGGTAGCATGACTATCTAAATGACCACATTTAGGCACATGGATCCTTCACAGCCCAGAGACAGGAGCAACAGATTTCAGTATTAAACTATAGCCATTCAGAAATTGCCCTGTACAGAATTACACATCCATACTTGCTTCTGGATCTAAACTCCATCAATAGCTGTGCTGTATCTAAACAATAAAAAGGAAAAAACCCTCAAACAACAAAATCCCCACAGAACTTACCTCATGGAGGTTATACTGCTGATGAGCTTTTCAGATTGATCTGACAACCTGGATGGAAGAATTATTTCTACTGGCTGCAGGCGCAAAACCCGACTCTCCAACTCTGAGCGAGATGCAGAGTCCTGAAAACTGTCAAAAATCACTTCTCCAGTAGTTGGTTGGATTGCCTGTCAAATAAAAAACCACACAAATATTGGATATTTACATTTTCAGAAAGTGTTTCAGTGATTGGAATTGCTAAGCCAGAAAGAAAATCTGTGGTGTGCAACACAAAATTATACAGCACCCACAGTGAAAGTGGCAGATCAAAAAACATAACTGCGTTTTTATCAAATCTGTGATATGGTGACAACTTCAAAAGACTACCATGACTTTGTCTTGGTAAAGGGCAGCAATACCTTAAAAATGGAAATGTACTCTTGCTGTCATCAGCACTGTTCAACTTTTAATACAAATCAAATCTATATAACTGAAGTCCATAAAAGCTACATGTAATTCAACCTAGAACCTAAACATGTGTTGTTCTCTCAGAGCTGCAGTGTGACATTCAAACACAAGCACAATCAAGATGCTTTTAAATTAATTAATTACCAGCCAACCAGACCTCAATTATCGCTGTGGTTAAACAATCCTGGTTTTAATCTTCACTGTAAAAGAAAATACAAATCTGAAGTGTAAATGGTAAAAAATTCTAAGTGTTTTCCTCTGAAGAATAGTATTTTGTAGAGGGGAAAGAATGCTCACAAGTTTTAAAATACTGATCTTAAAAATGTTTGAAGTTTAAAATTAGTAAAACATCTGAGCAAATGATTGCCCAGAATTTGATTAAAATACAGATGTGTTAAGTGAAACAAAAACAGTCTAACAAATACTCAGTTATCAACTCCTTTCCTGCAGTTTTCAAATGTAAAGCCATTAAAGTTCACAAACAGATGATATTTTACCTAAACTAACCCTTTCAAAAAAAAAAAAAATCAGAAAAAAAATTAAATTTAAAAATCAACTCCTCAAAAAAAATCTACAAGACAGAACCATCATGACTTTAAGAAGGTAATCACCTACCGCTCAAAAAAACCCAACTAACCTTAAAATACTGATTTCCCCGTGAAAATAACTTACCATAATGCCTATAACAATGTCACCTTTCTTCCTGTCCCTTAGGTTTTCTCCATGTTCACAGACACAGAGGAGGTAGTTATCAGGGACATCTGGTGTTACCTCGTCGACATCTACAGAATCATCCAGCTTCAGCAAAGGGTTCACATGTAACAGGTGTTAAAAAAAAACAGGACAAAGATTTGGGTGGATTATTCACAGCTCCTTCTGGATCTAAGTCCTTTTCTACTCAGAGGCATTAATCTAAAAAACTCTTTGGCTCCTCATATCTGGTAAGTTAGTTCAAGAAATGAAAGAAAAAAAGCGTAAGGTAGGTAAAGCAGGAGACAGGAAAACAAAACATGGAAGGAAAGAAACTAAATTCACTGGTTAAAAGCTACTTCTATCTCATTTTTGCATTTTCTAGGCAAGACCTGCAGAACACTGTAGACTTGGGAAGCCCACTGACTGCAGAAAGCAACAACAGCAAACACAACCTCTGCTGTTTCATAACAGGCCTACGGCCCTGAGGAGATTAAATTCTTTGAAAAGCCAGCAAGATGTTTAACCACAATGTAAAATTAAAGGAATTTTATTTTCTGCTGCCACTCCTGTATCAGCTGCTCGCTGCTCCTGTTCCATCCAGCTGGTAATACTGGAATTGAGGGCTCCCACACACGAAAGGTCAGAGTCAGAAACCAAGGTTGTTTGAAAAGGATATCCTCTCCAATAAGTGTAGACTTAGTGTAGAGAGCAGTCAGCTTACGGCTGAAGAGAGAGCTTTTGTTTTCTCCAGCAGCTTTCAGCGCTGCAGTTTCCATTTGTTTTATTACTCCAACCTACAAGCAGACAAACAAGAAACAAAGTTAAATCTCTGATAACAAGTTATTATTTTCACTATTCCATGTAACTGATGATATTTTAAGATGTGCAAAGAGCAAATGCATCATTCAAGCTGGAGTGCACAGTCAATAGAAAGGGCAGAGGCAAGCATCAGTGCTACAAATGTGAAAGGCACTGCTTTTCCTGACCCTTTGTCTACTCCCAACTGCCCTCTCAGCTTCTGTCCCTGTGCTTCTTGCCCTGTTTTGAAACACTTTAGCTACAGCTCACTGCTTATAACAGAATAGTTGCTGCAATCAATTTAAATTCAGCATATTCTGTGATTCTGTGACATTCTCTTCTTAAAAGATGAAAAGGAGGTAACAACAGAAAGCCACAGAATTACAGGAATGAAGGAGAGTAAGGAAAGGAGGAAAAAGAATAGGGCTGGGATAAGAAAAACAAGGAAACAAGGAAAAATAAAAGAGAGAGAGGATATGTAAATTTATCTTTATCAAATGCAAAGACTTGATAAATAAATACTGAGAGGAAAAATTGTTCCGGAAATGATCCTGAAAACATGGATATCTTTCTGTAAAACAGAGGAAGCCTGAACCTTCTGAAGATTCATGACACCTCCCAGAACAGAGGAATTGAAACAAAGGAAAGTTAGACATTTTAACTGCAGAAGCAGGTGAAAATGAGCTGCCCACTTCTCAGACGAAATCAGATTCTGGTACAATAGGTGCAAGTTATTTCAGAGCTATTCTGTGCTCAACAGGATTTAATAAAGGTCAGGGACGACCTTGTGTCCTTTTGCCACGAGGCGCCGCACGTGGATGAACAGCCGGTGGCTCGGGATGCTGGCAGTCATGAAGTTGTGATCCAGGTGGCAATAGATGTTCAGTTCTCTAGCTGCAATCTGCAAAGTACAAAAAAAAGTCAGCCAACAGGTCAGAAAGTAATTGAGGAAAGTAAGGAGCTTATCCCCATGGCAACAGTGATGCATAACTACAATTAAAAGCTCAGTGTCAAAGGGAAAACATTCCAGGGGAATGCCTGGAGGGACTGGGCCCCTCCACCTTCCTGTCCTGGCATTGCCATAAACAGGGGCTTCACTACCACAGAATTCACCTATCAGAACTTTAGGGTGCACCTTGATCTTCATGACTGTGAGGCAAACCACCTACACTGCATACACAGAGCCTGAAACACACCTCAGCAAAGGGTCAAATAATTTTCACACTCCTCGAAACACTGCAGGAATGGAGGTATTTAATTTGTGGTTATAAAGATGGGATTAAGCTGGCTAATCAATTAAAACACTGACAAAATCAGTATCAAAGAGCAGTACAAACTAAACACTAAATTAGAAAGCACAACAACACTTACTAGAATGTGACATCAGATGTGATTCATATTTGGCTTTCTGCCCTTTAGGTGTTCACTGACTAGACAATATGTGTTAAGCAGGAACTGCAGCCAAGCACTGACCTGTCTCCCTGGACCACACATTTCTATTTCTGGACTGCAAGTACACCAGCAAATGAGTAGACAAATTATATAGCCCAAATTTGAAGGGGAAAATTAATTCCCAGTAACTAAGCAACGTTTTTCAGTGGTCTCGAGCGTGGAAATAGCATCAATCAAAGGCTGGCAGCAAAGACTTCAGGAGACATCACAAAAACAAAACCAAAAAACCAAACAACATTATGAACCATTAACAAACCACCACTTTAAAATTTTGTTTATTACCAAGTCCTTTCCAGTTCCTACAGATCAGGCATGTGTGGGTGCTACATCTGAACACGTATTCAAGATGCTCTCTGTACCCAGGCTATACTTGCTATGTTCCTCTCTTGTTATGTCACTTGTTCCACTGTCTTCCAGAATGAAATACTCCTGGTAGACTTTTGAGCCAATTTACCTCTCAGAGTTTTTCAACTTGAACTCTGACAATTACTATGGGAACCCAGTTTAAATTCTCAGCATGCAAGACAGCAAGCAGTACCATACAATTACAAAATAATGAATCCTATCTTGTTAAAAGGTGTAAGCATGCAGAGACTTTTTCATCTTGATTTGAAGTATTAGAAGAACTGACAAAGAAACCTCCCTTTTGGAAGTGGCCATAGACCACTGAGAACACCAGCACAATGCAACTATCTTTCCATAACCCTGGCAAAATTACCTCTGCATCTTCTCCAAAGAAGCGATATTTGTATCCACATTCCACACATAAAACAGCATCTTTATACTGTTTCTTCATTTCCATGAACTGAAGTTCTAGTGGAGTGTAAATGGTTTTGGTTCTTCTATTAAGATTTGTATCCAAAGCATTCTGAGTATTTTCATAGGACTTCAGAGATGCAGAAAACTGACTAAGATCACATCGTACCTCCTCCTGTAAATAAAGGATGGAACAGTACTGTTAGGAATCCTCAAAGAATCCTCAAAGAAATCCACTGCCCCTGCAGATCTTGGCTTGCACTGACCACAGAGCAAGACTGTTCTTGCATTAATAGCCTGAAGAGCTGCAGCAAAACTATTAAAGTAGGATATACAGAACATAGTTGATTTGGAATTAAAAGGAATTAGAAAGCCATGAAAGTCAAAGTTAATTGACTTGCTTTATAACAGTCCTCAGACACCTCAGGTGAAATCAGTTCCCTATTGTATCATAAGCCCACAAAACATGGATCAGGAGCTGCACAGGCTGCAGACTGGGCAGTCTAAACCAGCCAGATATTAAAATAACCACTCCAGTTTACAGATAAGAAACTCCAGTGCAGAGAGATCTACGGTGTTCCAAAAACCCACAGTAAATCAAGAAATAAACCAATCTGAGTCTCAATTCACTGCCTCAACTACTAGAACTGTAGTTCTTCTCCAGTCTGCCCTTCCTCAGCAAACCTCGCAAAATAATTTAAACACAGAAAATCTATACTACAGTTTCAAAAATCCTTAACATTTAAGGCTTTGAACCCACTTTCTCTGCAGCTTATCATTCACAATTACATTAGGTAGCCTATTTTTGCCAAGCAACTTCAGCTCTACAAGTCTGTGTTGTTCTGTATTATCAGCAAGGTGATGGGTTCAGTCTTTCAGAAGTGCAGTGAACAACACTGACAAGGTATATTTCACTTACAAAAAATTCCTCCTCATTTATATCACAATCTCAAGTACTAATAAAATTGCGTAAAAAACAAAATACAAAGACAACACCCTCCACAAGTTTTCAAAGCCTATGATCACTCAAAACACAGTCTCAATCTCCTATCACAACTGAAATACCTTGCCACAAGCTGTTCCCTTCAGCATTTTGAGCTCACATTCACACAAATCAGCTATCCCCAGTCTAAGTTTATGACCTTCAGACACAGGAGGTTAAAGACAACTGTACAACCTCCCACACAACCTCCTTCCCTCAAAGAGTCAGACATGAAATTTCATAAGAGAACAGTTGCCACAGTTAGCCAGGAGACACCTCTTAGGACCTGAATACTTCAAGCTATGCAGGCTGACCCCCCAAAATAACCAATTAACTAATGTTAATTGACCCATAGCTACAGAACAAGCAAAGGGCTATTACTCTTACAAAGGACTATTACCCCACTATTACTGACTTGCATCATACATATCATAATGCTAATTTTTCATGCAAGCTGTGATATATTTAGTGGTTAGCTTTACCAGCACTGCATTTAAGCTACATGTCAGTAACACCTCTAATAATATTTATGCAAAGAAAGGCTGTTATAAATTTGACAGCCCACATCAAAACTGGTAGAACTGAAAGAAAGCTGAGCAAAGTGCCACACTGAACATGTGTTATTATGATATTACAGCTTCACTCACAGTCACAGGATACACTGCCAGTGTTTCTGCTCTCTCACTGCTGCTGTTTTTCAGTGATATTGCTGAAGAGCTAAAAAGGCATCCTGCTCACTACAAAAAGAGCTTCAGGAAAATGGTCTGTTGGGTCCTGCTGCACTGTTTCATGTCATAACACAGAAACACATAGGGGAGCTTGTGCCAAAACTTGCTTTTTTAAACCACAACAAGCAATCTACACACCAGAGACCACAGCTCTGCATACCTTCTGAGCAACCTTTGGGCCAGCGTCCCAAGATGGAAGAGGGTTCTTCAGTTCTGAACTTCTCCCAATAACAGTGGGGCATTTCTCCAACCTCGGAGATTCTTCCCCCTGAAAACCATCCTCCTGGACTCTGGTACATTGCTGGTCTGAATCACTGCAGAATTCTCTCAGTCTGTCTAAAGTTTGCAAACATATACGGGACTTTTCACGCTTCTGAGGTTCTTCTTCAGTAAAAACACACAACAAAAACATTAGCAATTCATCTTCTAAAACAGAATATCTATTAAAATAACATCAGTAAGCACAGAACACAATCATTGTGCTCCATCTCCCTCTTCTCTACATTCCTTCTCCTCTCCCACTGCAGTATTTCTGCCAGACTGACAGAATTGTGCATGGAACCACTTCGGTTAACTCCCCTGGAAAACCAATATTCCTCACTTGTGTGCTTGGTTATTCGTGGGAAAACATGCACAATTATTTTCTGGGCTGATAACTACAAAGCCACAAATTTATCCAGTAATAATGGAAATCAAGTAGAATTTTTTTCAGTACAGTTTTTAACAGTATTGCTGCTTGGTGGTGTTTTAGTGATACTTCAAACCATTGCAGCCAAAAAACTGAATATAGTTCCCACTTTAAAAAACATAAGAGGATAATTCTTTTAAATGAAGTGCAATGAGCTTTATATACAGTGATTTGTTTTCATACTAGCATTATATTATTAAACTCTTGGTTTAAAGCCAGATGGAACTCAGGCATGCAGTGGCTGTTGTTTCCCAGGTCAGAGCACTGAATTGGGGCTATTTACTTTGAGGCAGCTTTTGGGTACACCAGTTACACACCAGGCTCCACAGAGCTGTCAGGTGTCAGTCATGCCTCAGAACAAGTCTAAGGCTGTCAAACCAACACAGAAAGGAAAGCTGCATCACTTCTGCCTGGACATCTGTATTTCAGTGACTGAACAACCTGTTAAAGCTGAGTCACCTGAAGGGGATTTGCAGTTCTGCAGCAAGGCTCAAGTTTCTAGCTTTGAGTCACAGAAAGGTTCTTAAATCATACAAGAGTGTGCTGCTTGTGGCTTTTCAGAGATGTATCTGGCACTCAAGAGACACTTTCCAATGTATCTGCCGAAACACTTTTTTCCCATTTCACAGTGAAAAACTATTTACTGGTTACCAGTGCTTGGAGGTTTGTTTACAGTCAACTCACTTTTATCCTGAGTCTTCAGTGGGCTACAGATGTCTTCCAGAGTGACTTGTCGTGCCTTGATCTTCTTCTCACAAGGTTCACAGTCTTCTGTTGATGTGCTCCTTTTTGTGCCACATTCAGAAGCCTGAAATGTAAATTACACAAAGAAGGTCAGTTTCTTTTTCTCTTTGTCATCCTCTGTGAAAGACAATAATGCAGCCAAGGATTTCACAAATAGATAAGGCTAAATTATTGAATAACCCATCCCTGGCACTGTCCAAGGCCAGGCTGGCCGGGGTTTAGAGCAAGCTGGTCAAGTGAAAGGCGTCCCTGGCCATGGCAGGTGTTAGGAAGGAGATGAGCTTTAAGGTCCCTTCCAACCCAAACCCTTTTGGGATTCTAAGGAAATAATTTTCCATATAAAAAATCCCTAACTATTTTAGTTGCCTACATTTTTTGTTTATAAAATAATTCTTCTAGCAGTCAAGGTTACAAGAGGAAGAGGCACCTGCATTCTATGATCAAGCTGGCTGTTGTGGTAGAAAAGAAACACCTGCAGCTACTGCGGCTCCAAAGGCACCTAAGAGCCACTTCTGTGGCAGAGAACTGAACCACCATTTAACAGGTTTTCCCACCACACCACAGCCCCCATCTGTGCCTGAACCAGAGCCCTTCTGCAAATCCTCACACCCACAGTCCAAGAGATCTCTCCTTGCCAGACCCCCGGGAGGCACCATTTCCTACACACTGAACCCCAGCAATGGAGCAGCACCTCCACCTGCTCCACACCATCCTGGAACTGTCAATCCAGACTAAAAAGGTGTCCTAAGCTACCTGTAAGCACCTGGGTTTGTACAGAATACAGCACTTTCAACTGCTGCTCCCTAGATGACTTTTGACATGTGCACTTTGAACATCATGGGAACCGAAAATTCAACAATTTATGCTGTTCCATCGCTGATCCATCACTTGACAGAATGCAAGAAGTTTGACTAAATATAAAGAAGTAACTTACAACTCCAACAACATACACACACTTTGCAGATAAACACATAACAGGTGCTTTCAGCAGCCTGCACCCACATTTCCTATGGCAATCTCAGATCACTCAAGTGGGAAATTTCAATTTCTTTACAACTAAGCAGGAGCTCCACCTTTCCCAGCTAGGCCCATAACCTCTACAAAGCCTATCCATATGCACAGCCCATATGAGTAGCAAAGCATCCAAGTCTACTGTTAAATACCAACAAATTAACACTAACTAGAAGCTATCTCTGGATAGACCAAAAGCTGCAATCACCAAACTGTATTTGGACCAAAGCTAACCAAAACAGCTGACTTGAGACACAGGTGGAAAAAGCAAACACCCATCCTGGGCCATAAGGGATTGGAAACTTTAACTATGGGGAGACTGAAAAATATAAACTCGGAATGAAAACCAGTTGCTGCAACAATTTTTAACCATTGGTGGTACAAAGAGGTTGCTGGATCATTGCAGGCTCTTTTGACCTTGCATCCAACAGCAGACACAGCTGGGATCACCTGAGCTCCATCACCTGGGCCGTGAGCTCAGCCTGCTGAATGCCAGAGTGGCCCAAAAATTCAGATTCATTCCTCAGTGTGTGACAAGCCAGTAATGACAGACTCAGGAGACGGTGACTCTTTATTTCAGCACTGCTCAGCCCTGGGTGCTCAGTGTGTTCCACAAACACAGCACAACAACCAGCCTTTCCATGCCATGCTCTACACACACAGAGTCACTAACTCCCCAAGCACAGCCCCTCTCTCAGGATTGATCACTCCTTTCCCCACAGCTCACACAGCCCCAACCAACACCTGCCCCTGCTCAGGGCCAGGCTCTGCACCTGGGCAGGGGCTTTTTGGGGCTCTATGTGTGGTTTTAGTGTTACAATGAGCAGAGTTCAGCTGTGGGATGCAGAGACCTTGAGTGCTTTGTCAATTAGCAGTGTATACACAGGTACATGTCAACTGCTTGATTTACACCCCTAAAACCCGTTCTTTCCAGGATCTCCATCATGGGGATGCAGCTGCTGCCTGTCCCACTGATCAGGTCTCTTTTTTTGCTGATCAGGCGTGAAATTACACAAAGATCAAACGGGAAAGAACACCCTGATTCAAGATAATTGTGACATATTGCATATTTTGCAACACAAGGAGGCACAGCCTGTGCCAGGGGTCCAACATGGCAGTAAAGTGCGAGTGACATGGACCAGCACCCCATCCTTGCCCAGCTCACCAAACCAGTGCAAAATGGGACATCCTGGATCACAGAATGGTTGGGGTTACAGGGACCTGTGGAGCCCCCCCAGCCCAGCCCGTGCCCGGGCAGGGTCACCCCGAGCAGGTGACACAG
>JAWMRD010000085.1:8156305-8194878 GCA_035584875.1 Syndactyla subalaris | reverse complement strand
GAAAAGGGGGGGGCCTCGGGACACCGGGGGGGTCCTCAGGATGGGGATGGGTTCCCCTCAGGCCGTGGGTTCCCCTCAAGCCGCGGGTTCCCCTCAGGATGGGGATGGGTTCCCCTCAGGCCGTGGGTCCCCCTCCGGCTGTGGCTCCCCCCACACCCCAGCAGGTTCCCCCCAGGCCCTGGGCCGAGGGCCGGGTCCCGCCGGGGCTGTGCCCTCGGTCCGGCCGGCCCTGGGCCGCCCGCAGCGCTGCGCTTGGGGGTTCTTCCAATGGGCAAAACTGCCGGGAAAGGTGTGAGTGAGAGAGCGCGTTTGGAAACGGCGTGTGACAGTCCCGTATTCCCCGCCAGGAACGAGTACAGGTACTTCCAGAGGATGACGAGCACGCCGCGAGTGGCAGGTAAGGTGGGTGGTGCAGCCCGATCTCCCCCCCGGGCTGTGAGTGGTACAGCCCGATCTCCCCCCCGGGCTGTGAGTGGTACAGTCCGATCCCCCCCGATCTCCCCCCCGGGCTGTGAGTGGTACAGCCCGGTCCCCAATTCCCCCCCCCCCCTTGGGCAGTGGAGGGACCACCGGGCCATTCGACGCTTTGGGGATGCTTTGGGGGTCTGTACATTAAAAACATTCCCAGGCCCTGCTTCTCTCACAGAGGAGAAAACGTCACCCTAGTTTCACCTGAAGCGTCTGAAACTCAAGCATGGAAGTGTTGTCAGAGGCTGGTGGGCTGGCAGAGCTGGACTGTGCTCTTCAGGCTGTGTCGGGTTATCTGTTTGCAGTAGCCCAGCCTTGGCCATCTGTTCCACCCTCTGGCCTTCGTGGCACTCATTTCGCTTGGTTTGGGTGTGTTTTGCCATCCCCCCATGCCAGAAAGCCCCAGCCCAGCTGATAACACACAGCAGCAGCACTACAAACATTTCCCTAAATGGTCACCCTTTCCTATGGGTTTGCTCTTTCCATGCTCCTGTTAAAACCCCTGGTCAGCCTAATGTGTTCCCCTCTTTTGATCAGGCCATCTGCTCTGTTTTCTGACTTAAAGGTCTGCTCCTTGATCCGCAAGGGATGTCTAATCTAATTTTGCAGCAGTCTTAAGTGAGGGATTTTATTTATGCTTTGGAGACCTGATTCAGCACGTTGTAGCCTTATATGTGCAAAAAAAAAAGAACACAGTTCTATGTCCTTTTAGATGTCT
Source organism: Syndactyla subalaris (assembly GCA_035584875.1). Classification (NCBI taxonomy): domain Eukaryota; kingdom Metazoa; phylum Chordata; class Aves; order Passeriformes; family Furnariidae; genus Syndactyla; species Syndactyla subalaris. The sequence continues at coordinate 8,193,692 of JAWMRD010000085.1, read as the reverse complement.
GCAGGTTGAGTCTTACCTGGCACAAATAACCTGTGATCAAAAAAATAGCATATTTAAAATATAATTAAGTAGAAAAACTTTGCTCCATCCTGCCTGCAGATCTTTTGATAAGCTGTGACCTTAGATGTTAGGCAGGTAAGTTGTTTCCCAACTAGACCTCTTAAAGGATTATGCTTGCCATAAATCTTCACAGAAAGGAGATCACCATTGCCTCTGTTGACTCTCAACCTCTGTTTTTATTTCTCTGACAACTCTATTTCCTCATAAAGGGAAATGTTTCTCTTAGCAGCGTGTGTATATGAGGTGATCAGGTTATGAATGCCTGTGTTTGGTCAGAAATTGTATTTATGGGTGAATTTTTAGAATATCATTGACCACCTGTTGCACTTCAGCTGTAGATTTAATTTTGCTGGTTCTTCTCCTAGAAATCATTATGAGTTTATAGGTCTGCATGAAACTGCTGTGGTGTCAACTGACTGACAAGGCTTTGAGGCCACAAACCTGTGACTGATGAGAGAACTGGGCCCAAGCTTATACTTTTGTTAACTGCTGATGTGGGGTTGAGGAGAGGAAGGGAAAGCTCAGCACTGTCACCAAACAGTACATTTAAATTGATGTTTCCTGTCCCACTCAGGTAAACAGAATGCACTGATAATGGGTAAAAAAACCTGGTTCTCCATTCCTGAGAAGAATCGTCCCTTGAAAGACAGAATTAATATTGTGCTCAGCAGGGAGCTCAAGTGAGTATGATGAATAACAGGCCTGTAAAACAAATAAAAATTCAGCACCTAAAATACCTGTAGCAATACAACATGCAGTAATTCCAAATGTGTCATCTTTGGTATCTGACTAGAAAGGATTTCTGCTGTTGGTTCTGACTGTTATAACTACTTTACCTTTATTTTTTTAAATTAATTCACATGGTAGTTGTCATTACCTTGCATCATAAGTACTCTTTCTAGCTTTACTCACAAACCATTTGACAATTGTCAATACTCTCTTTGACTCATGTATTTCTAACTGCATTTCTTTAGTTTCTGCCTAGATTGGTGCCTCTTAGTCCCATTTTGGAAGTTTATTTTTATTAGGATTTCTGGATGAACTGCCCTTTTCAGAGCTCTCATTTTGAAAGTATCACCCATTGTCACCCACATATTATTAAACAAAAACATCCACTTAGAGTTTTTTATTGCTTTGGAGGATGTTGGTGGGTTTGCAGCTGAATATCTGGGTGGGCAGGGAATAGGGGCTTTTCAACTACATTGAATGAAATACTGATGTTTTGGAGTTCAGGTAAAAGTCTGTGTTTAATTTCTATATTATCTGCATTTTATTTTCTGATCTTAATTTATAAGTCATGTATTTTATAGATATGTAAATTTCTCAGTTACAATTTTTCAAAAACCTCTTCTAAAATTTTGGATCTGTAATTTATAATGCCTCTTAAGTTATGATGCAGCTGAGATCTGATAAACGATCCCACAGTCAGATGAGAATTCTAACATAAATTGGCAATAATAGGCATTTAAAAACAATTAACTAACGTAAATTGTTATTTGTGAATTCAGGAAAACACATTGCATGTCTAGATTGTATTGATGATCGTAATGAATTGCCCTTTAATTATTTTGTGATAAAACTTTGTTTTTCTAGAGAAATCCCAGAAGGAGCACATTATCTTTCCAAAAGTCTGGATGATGCTTTAGCTCTTTTGGATTCACCAGAGTTACAAAGTAAAGTGGACATGGTTTGGATTGTCGGAGGCACTTCAGTTTACAAGGTACAGTTATCCTGCTCCTGAGTTATGTGTTCTCTCTGATGGGACGAGGATGGCTCCGGGTCCTGTTGATTTTGCCCTAGGAAGTGCTTTTCCAGCAAACTGCACTGATTCCAACAGAACAAATCTTGGAAAGTGAGGTTTCAGCTCTTGGGTTTAAAACACCTGTCCAAGTCACCAAATGTTGCTCTTGCCAATGAGCCACTGCCATACGGTCCTTGTGCTTTTGACAGCTTTTCTTAAATACCTGAATTCCTTGGGGTTTCAGCCAAAACCCATACTGGTATGGTTATTTTACTGAGGTTTCTGAGTAACTCTGCACAGGATGTGGGGGGAAAAAAAAAAAAAGAAAAAAATGGTAGAGCATTTTTAGCCAGAGTATGACCCTTTATGCAGATATACAGGTAAGAAAATAGGGTGTAGAGAGAGCTGAGGGATGATGGTGTCAGCAATTAAGAGGAGATAATCATATGACAAAAGGTTGCACTCACTCTGTTTTCCCATCCAGCAACCAGATGTCCCTACTGCTCCCAGTCCCTGCATTCTTAGTTGAATTGTTAAGAAGTGTAAAGCAATTTTTTTTTAATAGTGAAGGAAACACTTCTACTGTCCTTTAGTTATTACAACTATGGTGGGAAATACAATCCACTTACTGTTTGGCACTTGGATTTTAGATCTGTGATGACAGTGCTGTCATGCTCCTAGCAGCAAATTAGGGCTGATACTGTGCCTCTTATGGGGTGGGAAAATACATTTTCTGGTGTTTCTTGCCTTTAAAGTTTGTGCCTTTCAGGAACCTCTTCTCTGTGTCTTAGGAATGCATCTTTTACAGTAAAAAAACTAAGTGTTTGGCTACAGCTAAGGCTGTAAGAGAAATGAAATGCATGTGCAAATAGCCTGTAAAGCACTGTTGTTTCTTTACCCACCTTTTTATTTTAATTTCTCTTTTATAATCCCTTCTGAGTGTGGTGACATGCACATCATGTATTTGACGTGCAAATGCATTCAGGCTGTAATCAGATATTATCCTTGAGAAGTAATCTGTCCTTCACTCTTAGCCTGCTTCCAGGCAGAGGATTTGTGGGGACAGCCTCTCTAGGCAGTGGGCACAGCTGCCAGCACAAGCAAGACCTTGGATGTGGCTTATGCCACAGTTCTGCAGGATGTAAGCAGAAGCATTTAACCCTTCCATACAACAGCCACAGGCTCACCTAGTGCTGTAAAGAGTGATTGCTTTTGCTCTCCTTCCAGGAGTACCTCTCTTGTAGACTTCTTTTTTAACTATTTTTCCAGTGTCTGGCTGTATTTGGTAGAGAATAATGTAAATTTTTTATACTATTACTCACCAATACTTAGGAGCTTTGATCAAGAGTAACTTGGAACGTGCTATTTATGCTGTTCGCTATAAGGGAATATGTCTTGAAGTAATAGGAGACCAGATTACTCCAGACATGGAGAAGCATTGAGAGAGCTGGGGGTGTTCACCTGTGGAAGAAAAGGCTCCAGGGAGACCTGAAAGCCCCTTCCAGTGCCTAAAGGGCCTCCAAGACACCTGGAGAGGGACTGGGGACAAGGGATGGAGGGTCAGGACAAGGGAAGTGGCTTTGCACTGCCAGAGGGCAGGGATAGATGGGATATTGGGAAGAAATCCTTCCCTGGGAGGGTGGGCAGGCCCTGGCACAGGGTGCCCAGAGAAGCTGTGGCTGCCCCTGGATCCCTGGAAGTGTCCAAGGCCAGGTTGGACGGGGCTTGGAGCACCCTGGGCTGGTGGAAGGTGTCCCTACCCACGGCAGGGGGTGGCACTGGATGGTGTTTAAGGTCCCTTGCAACCTGAACCATTCTGGGATTCTAAAATTTCAGCTGTTTTCCCCCTTGCAAGCTTCTAGTGAGAACATTTCAGAGGAAATTTTAGTTCGTTAGAGAGGAAGCTGACTGTTTTATACAGATTCCTGCATTCAAACTCACTTTGTGGCCTTAACTAAAAGGGTTTGATGGAAATCATACACCTCTACTAAAACTGCAGATAATATTTTTAGTGCCTGTATTAAAGATGCAGAAAGGATTTAACAGGAATATTTCCATTATACTATGTACAAATGTGTGGGAAGTAAAATAACAATTGGTAATTGAAATTAATGATTTTATTTGGTAGTTGTAGGTATTTGGTTTTAAGGCATTAATTTGTTCTTACTGCTTTGTGTGGCTCAAAGGTTTAGATCTGATTGTGTTTATTAGTATAATGTGCTTATCCATAGAAAGGGCTACCCCATTTCAGTTATTCAAGCTTTTGTAGAACTTCCTTCTAGGAAAACAACTCTATTCATTTCTGTTGTCAGATAGGAAGGATGTTCCCATGAGACCTTCTTGCTGCCCTTTCAGATCAAGGCAAAGACACACAAGTACAGTCACTGGTTTCAAGTGGAAGGTGGCTTCAGGTTCCCCTGGTGCAGTTCTGTCATCCTATGGAGAAGGAATATGCACAGCACGGACCTGGTGTGTTCAGGGTAATTTTTCTGTGGATTGCTGTCTCCTGAATGCACAGTGATGTCTCAGATGGGATCACCACAAAAGGGAACACACCCCTGACATGTACTTTGGGGAGGGCTGCTTTGACAGCCTGTCAGGGGCTTATGCAGATGTTGAAGGATGAGAAGGAAGATGGGGGGATTCTTGGGGTCCTCACCGTGCGTGCTCTGCCCCACTTGGTCTGTGGTCCTTGGCACAGTGAGCTTAGCCTGGTTACATCCCACTGGTGAGGAATCCTTGGGAATGGGAAGTAGATGGAGACTGTACTGAGTGTGAGGGTGCACAGCTGAGGGCATCTGTCAAGACATACAGCAGCAGCTTTGCCATTGCCAGACATTTCCACATCATTATTCAGAGAGTGGCTCACTGCCCTGTGGAGCCTTTTAGCACAGCTCCCAGCCTTAGCAGCTTCCTTTGGATCAGTTTGCCTTGGGAGGTCCACTGCAGTCAGGGCTGTGGTCCCCCAGCTCGCAGGAGCAATCCTGCAAGCCTTGTTTCTGTAGATGGTCACAAAAGCACACAGTGATTTGGATTGGAAGGGACTTTAAAGACCATCTCTTTCCAAACCTCCTGCCATGGGCAGGGGCACCTTCCACTAGGCCAGGTTGCTCAGAGACTGTTCAGTGTAAATTATATCAGTTTCTTTTAACTAGATTTAAACTGTGCTTTAGACTGGTTAGAAAAAACATTCAGGCTTTACTGGGCTGTTCCTAGGAATAGAAACTGTGAGTCCAACACATCATGAGATATTAAAGTGTCTTCTTTAAAAAGAAACAAACCAACAAAAAGCAAACAAACAGAAAACACACACTAAAACCAAACCAAAAAACAACAACAAAAAAACCCACACCCAGTGTTGATTTATTTATGTGGATGATATGTTCTTATGATGTGTTGTTTGCAGAATAAGTATGTCAACATTCTATGAGTTCAGCACTGTGCATCCTCTAACTGCTCTTCAGTCCCAAAAAAGGTGGTGGAATGGATGGAGTGGGATGGACAGGGCAAGAGTGAATTGAGTGTTGGTGAGGAACCACTTTAATTCCCATGGAAATGACAGAGTTGTGATAAAATTCCTTTGCCATCCTGTCAAGTCCACAGCAGTGTCAGAGTCCAGTCCTCGCCAAATGCTCCTGTAGAGCATCCACACTTGTAAAGTTTCATGTGGATACAAAACTTACTGGTCTGAAGTTACTGTGAGAGAAGAGGAGGACCATGTGCTCTCAAAGGGACAGGAGCTGGAACCCAGGGGCAGTACCTGGGACGACAGGGGCCTCAGCAGCCAGGGCTCGAGGTGATGAGACAGGTCCATGGGGCAGGATCAGGCACCAGGGAGGTAACCAGAGTCAGACACAGTCCTGGGATGACCAGACAGGGCAATGGGCACAGTCCAAGGCCAGGTCAAAATGACAGCCTGTGACATAGTTTAGCTCTTTACTTAAATCCCAATACAGGGGAAATTGCACTGATCAGAACGGACCAAGTGAAATGGAGAGTGGAATCACTTCACAGTGTGTTTCTCCTTGCCTGCTGCACTGTCACTGCCGTGGCATTCCCCTGCTGAGGAGCAACATGTAGGTTAGAACCAGCGTGAGCCTGTTGCTCTGCCCCAAGTTCTTTTCTGTTTGTTGTTTACTGTTCATGGGTCACCTCCACACACAGGTCCCCAGAGCTGCTCTGGTAACTGAGGAAGCATTGGCACTTCTATAGAGGGGACAGTTACACAGCTGGTTGGTTCAATCACCTAATGAAGACATTTACCTAAAAATAGGTCACTATCTGGTCTCTTTGGGCTAAATTCAGCTCTCTTTGCAACATCCATGTCAATGTGCTCTTCCCTGGCCTTCCTGGTGGTAGCTGAATTCCAGAGTGGATAGGAAGTCAATTTATTCTACTACAAAACAGAAGTATCTCTGTTTGCACAATACAGTATGCTTTTATTTGTGGGGCAGATTGTTATTCTCTTATCTTGTCGGTGTATCTTTCTCTTCTTACCTCCCACCCTTACTTAAACAAATAAAAATACTCTTATTTATATGGGAACTGGACCAACACCAGTTCAAGTGCTGTTGGGTGCTGGTGACTTAACCTTTCAATTTTTAACCATTCTCTAGTAATTGTGAAGCTTTTCGACAAATCAACCTCTCAACAGTGGCAGTAATTGAGATTTTTTGATTCCACTTGCTATTACGTGGTTCCTGTACTTTTCAGAGTAGTACCTAATAGCCTGCTGCTTGGTGGGTCACCTTGCACAGAGACCATTGCTCACTGCCAGTTGAAGGGAAAGGGAGGAACACCTACAGGGTTTTCAAACTTATATTGTAACCACCAGTGCCAGTGTAGCTTTTAATGGGTTATTTTAATGCCACAGAGTCTGGGAGAGGTGCTGTTCCAGCCTGATCTGGAGACCAAATGTCTCAAACTTTTAACTTCTGAAGTTGTTAGTGAAAAACTCGTCCAACAAGTGTTATTTTAACCTTTTTTTTATCCAAGTAGCTTAGAAACGTTGTTAAAAACTTTCAATATATTTTATTACGTTTCCACAATCCAGAAATCAAACTTTGAAGTTAAACTGATAGGCAGTTTCATCTCTGGAATTGTGAACTAATGCAGATTAAAAATATATTGCAAACCCCTAGCAGTGATATTAATTAAACATCAGAACAAATGACCTTGAGGTGAGGGCTTCACGCACTACCTAAATTTTCCTGTTTCTCAAAGAGGTGTGATTCAGAAATTGCTTGTTGCAACTAGGCCACACTGTTCCTTTCTTCTCATAGGGCTATTTATTTTTTTTTTCTTAATTTCTGTCAGATAACCCAAACTCTGAGAATAGGTATTGCTGCCACTTACAAGGTGGAACTGACACAAGGTGAAATTTGACCCTGAGAAAGTACTCTTGAGCATAGTCTAAAAGATGAGATTAGAGTGTAATTTGCACTGCTTTGCTAAAATCCTGTGCTGGATAAATAGCACTAGAGTTTCTGTTGTTTTTAAAGGCAGCAATGGAGAAGCCAATTAATCATCGATTGTTTGTGACAAGAATCTTGAAGGAATTTGAAAGTGACACGTTTTTTCCAGAAATTAACTATGAAGACTACAAACTTCTCACAGAGTAAGTATCAAATGGCGTATGAGGTTTGTTTTCACAATAATCTAGTTTGAACGTGCAAGGGTCCTGTTAAGGCCATGTTGTTTTCAAATAGGGGTGATTTTTTCCCCCCAGAATCATATTTTAATTACAGCCTGGAGTTGCACCACACTCTGCACAGAGGTTCTTGTAACTTGCTGTGTTCTTCGGCCTTCCCATAATCTTCACAGTAAAGAACACATCAGCTTGCTTCAAAAGCAGACTGTTTCTGTGTTTAGAACTACTCAAATATTTACTAAGGTTTGTAATTCTCAATGTGTTGTTAATAAATACTATTTGGCCTCTGAATGTCTTTGTTAAATTGCCAAAGACAAATGAAATGGGTTTCATCAGGGATGGCTGAGCTTTATAGATTTCTAAGGTTGTTCCTTTTCTGTTAAGGAAATTTCTTATTCCTAACAAACATAGTGGGAAAAGGCATTGAACTGTGAGGTTGTGCCATTCACTATGGTTTCCTCTGTGTTGTCCTGGTCATATCCAGTCATGCTTTTATGCCCTCTCTAACAAGACAACATCCAACAGGCAGTGAGGAGGCAGCAAAAGTTCAGACACTTGTTTCAAGAGTCAAGAAGGACAAGACCTCTTCCTCCTCTTGCTGCTGCTCCTGTTCTTGGTCCCAGCTGGTTACAGACCAGCAGTGGAAGAAATAGAAATTGTGGGGAGTGGAGGTCTCTGCAAGGGGCATGGGAATGGATGAGCACAACAGGGGAGAGTGTGGGGAGGAGGGATGCAGTAGAGACAAACAAGGTAGGTGGGAGGATGAGTCACCACCTCTGGCTCCAGCATATTCTGAGCTGCCTTGTGTTCACTTGAGTGTCCTGAGGGCTGACCCAAAGCTCCCTCTCACCCCCGTGCCTGTTCCTTAGCTCTGCATTGGTTTTGACCAGTGAACTGAAATCAAAGTTTGGCTTTGGAACATGAATTTATAAAGTACCAGGCAACCTCTTCACTAAAGTGGAAACCTGGTGCCATCAAACCTAGCAAATGAAATTTAAAATGTCTTTCTCAAAGTCAATATTACTCATACAAAATCCTTGTTCTGTCACAGGGAGATGAAAAGATTTTTGAAAGCGTCTATTAATAAAAAATGGTTTAGGCAATCTGGTATATAGGGGAACTCTTTCTCTGGTAGCAAGTTGGCTTCTGTAAGAATCTTGAAAACTTCTAGAAAACCTTGTCCTTTGTGTTTCTTCAAAACCTTATGAGGAAAAGCAAAGCAAAAAAAAAAAACCCAAGGTGTTCTGTACCTTGGCAGACATTTTGAATATTGGCTTTTTTGGAAGCTTTAATAAAAATGTTGGGGATTTTTTGATTAAGTCAAAAATGGGGAGGTTGTTTTGCATCAGACTATGCTTTTTGGATATGAAAGATGTGTGTCAAATTGCAGTACAAATTGAAAATAGTATTGATATGGTTTCTAAGAGCAGTTTTTACATAGTATACCAGTCCTAAGAACAGTTTTTTCATTTCCTTTTCCAAACAACTCGCTTTTCTAGTTGATTGGATAAATTACAGGTGAATCATCATGGTATTTTTATCTACTTGTTGGCTTTTGCTTTTTCCTCTCCTCTCTCCCCAGGTACCCAGGTGTCCCTGCTGATATCCAAGAAGAGAATGGGATCCAGTACAAATTCGAAGTGTATGAAAAAGCTGTTGTGGCACAATAAATGAGGCATTCTGTACTTCTCTTGTAAGGGCAGGCATTTTAAATCCTGAAGTCTTACTGAGTGTAAATACACACTAAATTTTTGAGTGAAAAATCGTGCCAGATAATACAACACCTCAGGAGTGAATGATTCCAGAAAACACCCCACACTCTGTGCACCCTACATTGCAAATAGAAGGGTTGTCTGCTCCATGAAAGAGGTAGATCTGAGCAATTCCACAACAAAGGTTGCATGAGACCTTGCATTGATCTTACAATCCATGGGAGCATCCCTGACAATTCTCTAATGAAAGGCATTAGGCTGTGTCAGAGCATTTCTAGTGAAACCAAGGTTTTGAGTATCTCCTGGTCAAGTCAATCTCCATGAGATTATCTGGGATGTTGTGTACTTTTGTAACAGTCGTTAAAATGTGTTTGTGTGGAGGGAAAGGTAAGGAAGCCCAACAGGGGGAAGGGAGTCTGGAAGTCTCAGGCAACAGCTGAAGGATGCATTGATCCTTCCTGCCACTCCAGCATGGATCCCCACGGGGCCACCAGTTCTGCCACCAAACCTGCTCCAACACAGGCTCCTCTCTCCGTGGGGCCCTGTCAGAGCTCCAGCAGGGTTTCCCACGGGATCACAGCCTCCTTCAGGCATCCCCTGCTCCGGTGTGGGGTCCTCCAGGTCTGTAGGGGGGTCTCTGCACTCCCACGGGCCCGAGGGGCTGCAGGAGCACAGCTGCCTCACCACAGGCTGCAGGGCAATCTCAGCTCCAGTGCCTGGAGCACGTCCTGCCCCTCCAGCTGCGTGGACATGGGGCTCTGCAGGGCTGTTCTCCTCACCTGTTCTCACTCCTCTTACCACTGCTGTTCCACACAGGCTTTTCCCCACCCTCTTCACTGCTATCCCAGGGGTGCTGACAACGCCACTGGTGGGCTCAGCCTTGGCCAGCTGTGGGTCTGCCTTGGAGCCACTGGCACTGACCCCGTGGGACACGGGGAGCTTCCAGCAGCTCCTGACAGAAGCCACCCCTGTAGCCCCTGGGACCAAAACCTGGCCACACGTACAAGCACAATCTGATAAAGAAGTTTTGACATTTCCCTCACTTCACACCTGTGAGGAGGCTTTGCTCCTCATAAAAAGTTGTGATGTCACTTTGACCATAGCCACATTGCAGTGCAAGAACATACACATTGATTCCTTAAACAGTCTGTGTTCCTATGTCCCTGCCAATTGTTATCAGTAAAGATGCAGTTAATTTGTCAGTGTGTTTTTGAATAGTCCTTCTGACAAATATAGATTATAAGCAGATAGTCAAGTCCTGTTTCGTCTTCATTAATACAGCCAGTATAATAGTTTGCATTGCTGTTCCCTTAGAATATCAGCTATGAGCACCCCTTGAATTTTTCACAGCAATTTACAACACTTAGCTGGTAAAAAAGATAATTTTTGCAGCATCTTCTCTGGGTTCTCTCAGTTTTCTCTGTTTCCTTTGAAACTGTAAGTAGTTACCGTCATTGATCTTGTTCCATGTGTGCCAATATTACATTGATCGATAAAAGCAAGTTTATGCTTGCATAATGCAGGAAGAAGTCAGTTAAGTTTTAAATTGACAGCACATTGTTGAAGGGGAGGAAGAAGCCTGTTACCAGGGAGATGTCTTGGGCATTTATTTAAATATAAGTCACAGTGACCCTGGCAAGAGAGTAACTTTCTGAAAATGTTTGAAACATACCAGTAATGGGTCGGTGTCGGAAGCTCTGCACAAACACTTTGCAAAGTACTATGTTTAGGACAACTGACATTCATTAGAAATGGGAAAAAAACTTCATATGATATTGGATTATATTGTGATGCTGAGGCCAACATACATTAGAAGATTTCTGCCTGAGCATACATTACAGGAGATAGAATTCACTGAGGCCAGAATGTTTTGTAGCATGATTTTTGCAAAGAACTTAACTTCCATGCAAAAACAAGCCTGCTGAGAACATAAGTGGTTGCTCTTGAATGTTTGTGGACTTAGTCGTCTCCACATTTAACTATGTTCCTTTGTCAAATTCAACAGCAAATTAAGTTAATTTGCAGTTCGTGGAAATAGGGACTTCTGAGTTTCCTACTTCAGTGTACCTCTCTGCCAAAGAGAAACATTTTTGCTCGGTTTGATTTTTAGTAGAAGCACTGCATTTGGACAGCACTTTTTGTTCCACAGCTTTTCAGTATACAGATCCCAACTGAGAACTAGGAAAAAACATTTGACTGCAGTGAAAAGTGTTTCAAAATAAGTGTGTTCACCCCAGTGACAGACACACCAAGCACTACGGGGTGAGGTGCCGATATTTCAAGATGGATAGGGGCAGAAGGGTGTGAGTCTGTGTGCTCAGGAAGCACATACATTCCCTGTGCTGTCTGGGATTTATTTCCTGGGGATGGTTACCTGGCACCTGCTACCTCCCCGTTTGTGTTTCCCAAGAGAAAAATAAATATTTTATACTGTGGATTGAAGAAAAAAAGAAATCCTCTGCTCCAAATACAACTTCACCATGTTTTGTTTACTCCTGTACTCCATTGATGAATGATTCCTTGAAAAGCCATAGATTCTCATTATGTCTAGTACAGGGGAAAATGTCATGTTTTTCCCCAGTTCCATGCAGCTAAGTGCAATGAATAGCATCATGAGTGACAATATAATTACCAATCACCAAGGAAAGTCTAGTACAGACATAATTTAATCCCCTTCATTCATGCTTTCATGGGAACAAACTGTTCTAAACAGATAAAATTTTAATTTTCAAGGATAATACTAGTTTTAAAACAAGGTAGCTAAAACAAGAGGGTCTTCATAAAAAGTAAAAAACAACCCATAAATGTTTTTGTTGCTTGTCTATTACTCATTATCTCTGACAGCGGGCACTGATTTCCATTTGGCAGTAGAAAGCTGATGTTTTCAGTAGTTTTACAGCCATGGTGTATTTAAGGTCAGAACTGGGAACATTCCAACAACAAATCTCTACCATGGACAGCAATCCATAGAAAAGAAAGGTACACTCTGAAAAATAAGTTTCCTAATTTAGCAAACGGAATATTGTCTCTATGCAGAACAGCGGGGGGAAAAACAGGAAGGGGAAAATGACAATGATTATCTTTTTCAGGTTATCTGGGGAGAGCACCAGGAGCACTTGACATGAGATCTTAATGGGAAATAGGCACTCACGTTGTCTTCATCAGACTACAGCTAATTTGCCCAAGACTTAAACTAATCCTCAGTGTTTTAAAAGTTATGCTAAGAGAAGAAAGACAGGAGCGGGCAGAGGCAGCAGCTGATTTGGAAAGGGGAGAAGCTGAGGGGAGGATTGTACATTAATCAGGGCGGAAAACGAGGTGACCAATGAGATGACCAAGTCTGGCTTTCTCCAAAATTAGCAGATGCTTCCCTGGTTATTCAGGTGTGCATTAGCTGTCCCTGCCTGGCCAGGAGGGCTGCGGGAATGGGGCCAGCCAAGTCAGGGTGGGCTGACTGGAGAGTCTCAGGAGGGAGGTCCTGGAACAGAAGAGAGGAAACAAGGGAAGAGCGGAGAAGAGGAAATTGATGTTTTCTAGAAGGATTACAGGGCTTATCATGTTAGCTTGCCCTGTAGCTATAATTACTGAGGAAACACTTTCAGAGCGCTGCGGGGTTTAGCACCAGTGAGATGCTGTGACAGAGAAATTCATTAGTGAAGGACTTTCAGGATTTGGGTGTTTGTGTGACTGCCTTTGCCAGCTGCACAGAAGTCCTCAGCTCAAATTGCTATCCTGAAGTGCCTGCACTACACCCGAGAGCAAGGGCCCCCTCCCAGATCGCCCAGTGCCCCCAGGCTGATGCTTTCCTGCTTCCCTCGGGGGACACCTTGTGCTTCTGGGACTGCCTGGGGGAAAAAACACCCTCTTTCCTGTGTCTTCTGTTGGCTCTGGGGTGATCGTGTGTTATTCTATCCTCTGTTCTCTGCAGATCATTCTGTTTCCTTTCACATTACATCAAAGCAAAATCCACACAAGGAGCCTTTTGACATGGCTGGAAAAACAATAGACAAGCTCTCAGGTAGTACTGTTCTAGTTACATTTTCAGGACTGTTTTCAAATGATTTGGACAAGAGCTACATTGCAAAACTTGTTTGTTCATCTGCAATTACATTGAATCAGTTAAAGTAGATTATCTTTTCTTGTTAGTCTTGTTTTGCTCTTTTTATCATTTAATGGTCCTGGCTACAGCATTTGTATATCACTTTCAGTCCTCAAGCTGTGGTTTTCTCCATTCTGTCCCTCATCTCCTCAGCTGTCGTATTGGATGGGAAATTTACAGAAATTCAGAGAATTGTGCTGATTAAGAAAAGCAGGAATTTCAAATACAGGTCTCGAGTATGTGCTTGTTTCCAATGAAGTGGTGTTGAAGTGTTTTTCCTGAAATTGGACCAGATGTTTGCCTGATTAAGAGAAGCTTTAGGTAAGAAAACAAATATTTTGTTAAGTGATGTGTGCTGTGAAAAAAAAATAGACAATTTCAGAGGGCAGGAAATGGATGGTAGGCCACTACTTATGGAACTTTAAGTCAAAGTCTTTTCCACCCTTGGGCAGTTCAGTTCAACAACTTCCTAATACCAAGCAGAGTCTTTTTCAATAAGCAAAACATTATATAGAAGCCACTGGTTATAAATTATGTCTTTGATTTAATTGAAATGGACACCTGCACGAAACCACAGCATTTTAATATTCAGCCTTCCTCCAAATTCACAATTTTCCACACGAAACCATGCTAGGAACACTCAAGTTGGTTTTGAAGAGCTGTACCAGTTGATGGATTACTGGCCCTTCGCTGGAGATCCCAAACAATAGATTGGGCCACTGAATTGGACTGAAGCTTGTTCAGTTCTAGTGAGGAGCACTTCAGAAGCTTTTAGGCTTTTCAGCACTGTAGCTCATCAAACACGTCAAAAAAACCTCTCTTCATTTTCACAAGGATAAGAAGGAACTTTTGATCTCTATGCCTCCTCTTGTTAGGTTCTGCTCAGAAAGGTTAAAATTTAGATCAGTTCCTATTAGGAGTCCTATGTGGAAAATGTCACAAATTTAGCATACCTAAGTTTAGAAATAATTTTTTTTTTCTAAGTAATTCTAACTTTTCTCTCATGTCTGTTCAGTCATTTCTCATATAAAAAGGCAATCTGCTCTTCTGCAGTTCTTTGCTCAGAGAGTATTTTTCTGCATATTACTATTTCACTTCAGTCAAAATTGATTTCCTCAGAGTGTTGACTCTTAGTGTTTTTCATGAAATTATGGCTATCTTTTTGATGGAATCATGTGGATTCTGTTCCTTTTGCACAGCAGTTTCGCCATTTTTACTGCACAGTTCACTATACTCCTTTTTCTAGTATGCAATTCAGATTCCTTTAGAAACTGCTACAGTCACAAAGGGTACAGACAACTTTCTGCTGTAATCTAAACAATTTATGGACACATTCAGGAGAAAGAATCAGCTCAGTGAATGTTCAGATATCCATTTACCCCAGGGGTCAGTGAATATGTCATGTGCATACGCAAACCCTGCTCTGGTTTTTCACCCTCCTTCACTGTTAACATAAACTTCATATTACAAACAGTTGTTGTTATATCCAGCCTAAATAGCCATGGTGACATTTATAAGGAAAAAAACCTAATTATCTTCATAAACACAATAGCAGAATGCAGGCAAGGGTGGAAGGAGGAATAAGGAAGAGGACATTGAGAGCTGTAGGAACTGCAGAAGTGAAGATGTTTCAGCTGCAGGATTGCTGACGTACACCCAAGTGTACACTGCCTCTGTCTTTCATACAATTCACCCAACAACACGTTTGAGAAGAGCAGTCATCTCCTGCAGAGTGTGTAGTCAATACACATGCCTTTCCAAGGCTGCATGGCAAAGACTGGGTATTAAGAATGTGGATGAGGTACAGAGAGGAAAAGAAAAGAAGGATAATTAGAATCTTACCACAGGAATAAAAATCCCAAAAACATCTGCAGGCATTTTCCCAACTTAGTTTTTGAAATAGAAGGTTAAAGTGTAACTGAGGAACCTGCTCATGGAATGTTGTTTGTCTTAGTGGCTTATTCATACTATTTGTCCAGCTCTTAGTCACAATGATCCCTCATTGATCCTGATGTGCACTTTTAAAAAATAGCACAGCACAAACCTCCTTCACATTCCTCCTGGAAACTTCTCTCTCCCGAAACAACCCTTTGCAGCTGGGTGCTGCTCATGGTACCGACCATGGTGGCTGGTTTTGCTGCCAGTTTCCCTCACCACCCACCCCAGGCTGGTTTGCTGCACTCACCTGCTGACCTACTGTACTTTGAGACAATGTCCTGGAGGCAGCAGGTGCCTTTTCAAAGGGAGGAGAACAGCAGCACTGCGGCATTACAGCATTCCAAGAAGGCATCCTTGGGTTCTCTGGGACGGCACCAGAAAGCCCTGCCACAGCAGCAGGGTGATGGTGATGGTGCTGCCAGGCTGCTGCTGCTCCAAGGGCAGTGGTGCTGGAGCAGCCCCATGACCTGCTGTGATGGACTGCCTGGCCTGTGAGGGAGCAGGGTGGGTGAAGCCCACCCGGATGGTGCAGAGCCTTTGCCACTGTCTCCCAGAAGATCCTCACCCCTGACCTTCACCAGAACTGAGGTGGCTGAGACAGCTGCTCCTGGTCAGCCTGGAGAAGAGGAGGCTTGGGAGGGGTCTTACCAACCTGCAAAGGAGGCAAAGCCAGACCCTTTCCAGCAGTGACAGGACAAGAGGCAATGGACACAAACTGGAACAAAGGCTTCCCTCTGAGTTCCAGGGAATACTTTCTCACTGTGAGGGTGGCCAAGTGCTGGCACAGGTTGCCCAGAGGGGCTGTGGGGTCTCCGTCCTTGCAGACATTAAAGAAATGGCTGAGGGACATCCTGGGTAAGTGGCTTCCAGGTGTTCCTACCTGATCAGGCAGTGGGACCAGATGGCCTCCAGAGATCCCTTCCAACTCTACCAGTCTGTGTTTCTGTGTGGGTGTCCTAAACTTGCATGGAAATCAAAAAGGTTCTCTGACCATGCTTTGAAGTTTCACGCGATTTTAGCCAGGGAAATTAGCCAGGAATGATGGAGAAGTCAAACCTGAGCACAGCTGAGGGAAGCAGCTCCTGGGGCTCAGCTTGCTGTGGTTCCCACAGGCTGTGAAACCCATGGGGTGGGAAGCAGTGCTGTGGAGAAGGGTCTGGGGGCTGTGTCTGCACCTGGAGGAGATGGCGAGCAGAGCAAACACACCTCAGTGTTCTCCCTGTCTGAGGGCAGGGGCCATAGTCCCCACCAGGAGGGGAATGAGTGGGATGGGGGTCCAGGGGTGTGGGATCTGTGAGGGGAAGGGGATGTGCAGGTGGGTAAGGACAGGGTGGTGTGTGGGGTTGTAGGTTTGGTGAGAGAGGGCAGGTGTGGGCACAGAGGGCTGTGGGATGGGGGGCACTGGGGTGTGGGGTCTGGGGACCCGGGGTGAGGGGGCACTGGAGGGGCACTGGTGTCACTGGTGTCACTGGTCTCAATGGTGTGAGAGGGCACTGATGGCACTGGTGTCACTGGTGTGAGGGGGTACTGGTGGCACTGGTGGCACTGGTAGCATTGGTGGCACTGGAGTCACTGGAGTGGTACTGCTGTCACTGCTGTCACTGCTGTCACTGGTGTGAGAGGGCACTGGTGTCACTGGTATCACTGCTGTCAGTGCTGTCACTGGAGTGGCACTGGTGTCAGTGCTGTCACTGGTGTCACTGCTGTCACTACTGTCACTGGTGTCACTGGTGTGAGGGGGCACTGGAGGGGCACCGGAGGGCACTGGGGGGCACTGGTGTCCCTGCAGTGAGCCCCCCGACGGCCGCCCCGCCGTCCGTGCCCGGCGCTGCCCTCTCCGGTGCCATTCCCTGGGGACCAGCCCTGCCTCGTGCCATTCCCTGGGGCCAGCCCTGCTGGAGGCGGTCCCTGGGGATGAGCCCTGCCCAGAGGGGCTGGCGGCGGTGCCGGGCAGTGTCCCTGTCCGGAGTCGCTGGTGGCATTCCTCGGGGAGCAGCGCTGCCGGGGCGCTGCCCTGTGCCCGTCCCGCTCCGCCGCCGCAGCCAGCCTGCCGCTCCCGTCCCTCCAGAGAAGTTTCTGCCGCTCCGGACAACTCTCTGTCCCTGCGGAGCATCCCCTCCCCTCGGATGGTTCCCACCCCGCCGCCCCAGCGCTCCGCCGGGACCCCCGACCCGCCAGGTGCTGCAGCTGCGCGGGGCGCTGCGGGCCGGGGGCGGGCAGGGCTGCGCGCCCCGGGAGCGCTACTTTTGTTTGCTGTTCTTTAAAAACCAGTGTTACTCATACCTGGTACATTTCAGCTGGGAAAAGAGTTCCTGCTGCCCTGACTGCGAGGGTTGAGGGGGAAGTGAGGAATCACAGCGGTATTGAAATGCTCATGCTCTTTAAGCCTGTAAGCAAGTTCTTTTTCAGGGATGAAAATCGATGACAGTTTTACTGCAATGATCCAGGACTCCTCGAACACACCTGTGAGAGCCTGACTAACTCTGACGGTGCTGAGACGGACGGCAGAAAATGTGGCTGTCACATTAAAAAGGTGAGGAATGCTGCAAGAACTGATTCATTTGTATCATACAATCATGAAACTGTGGGTTGTTTTTATATCTGTCTATACATTATCACATCGATGTGCTTCTTCCCCCTATCCCACCCCCGGGTTGTAATTGTTTTGATTGTTAGATTTGAAAACATGTTTTTATGTGAGTGTCCTGTGCTGCTTCCTCTGAGAGCACTTTCCAGGACAGTGCTACCTTTCGGAAATAAAATCAAGCTCTTTCTAGACAAAAAGAGGATTGCAGGAATGCTATTTATACAAGAACAAGAGGAATTTGTGGGTGATCTGAAAGACCGGTCCGTGATTCAGTGTCACGCACTGACTGGGTTGCATGGTTCGTCATTCCTTAAACTGCTTTAAAGCTTTAAACTGCTTTTAAAGTTTACCTTCACAGGTGAGAACTAACTTATTTCCTTGTAGGAACACGTGGAGTTGTTCTGACATCAGAGTTAATTCCATTTAGGAATATTTTACAGTCTCAAACTGAATTATGAAATAAGTTACTCTTTTAGGGGCTGTGCCTGGACTGTGGTCTCTCACTCCAGCTGTGGGGGTTTCGGAGCAGGCTGTACCCAGTCCAGATGTGGCACTTTATTCCCACAGTCAGAGTGGTCTGTGAAAGTCCAGCTGCACTTTGTTTGCAGAGTGACAAATTTAGGATGGCACAGCCCCAGCCACTCTCCTGGGACAGAGAGATTCTCCAGGGGCAGCCACGGTTGTCACCCAGCACTCAGGAACCTTGTGCCTTGTATTGCTCCGGTTGTGAATGTGTAACACCTTCTATTGTTCTCACAGTGTCTGTTTCTGAACTGTGTGTGGATTTCTGTTCCCCATTTCATGTGTCTTTCTGCACTTCTCTCTGCACAGAAACGTCTCAGACTTTCTCCATGCAGGTTCATTTCTAACTTTCAAACTTCAGCTGTTTAGTCCAGCCTTACACTGTCCTCACTCACATCAACAGTGCTGGTAAAGTCCACGGAAACAGTGAATTTAAGCAACAGGAGGCATTAGATGAGATGTCAGAAAAACAGCCTCACCTTTATTGCTGACCTGCTGCACATCCTCAGGTAGCATTATTGTCTTTCCATGCGTGTTTAATATTCTTTTGGCCATAAAAGTTATCTCTGCAGCTGAAAAGGCTCTTCCCGTGTAAGAAGAGTTTTATGCCATTGCTTAAGTAGAGTGAGCAGTTCAGCATCAGAAGAGCTTTAGACAAACAGGACAGAAAAGTAACAATACCATGTTAAAACTTTCACATAAGTCAAAACAAAGGCAGAACCCACTCAGAACTCCAACGTGTGTGTGATGTACAAGGTATTTCTCTGCAGTTTGTTTCTGGAAGTCTAAGTGCACAAATTGATTGGCCACTTTTATAAAAGACTTTATAAAAATATTGGATACACTACTTGTCAAAAGTACACCAAAAAAAAACCTTGACAATGATTTGCACTTCACTGAAAGCTGAGTGGGACACTAATGAATCCTGTAATTTCAGTATAATGGAGTGAATCCTTAAAGTAATTTCAGTGCAGTTACCTTTTAAAAGTGTTTTTTCGAGGCAGAGGGGGGAAAAACAAGCACAGGTCAAAGTCAGATTTTGTCCTCAGAGTTCCAGGGAGGAAATCAGACACTTTTAGTTTTGCTTGTTGGACTTTTGGAACAAACTACATTGAGGTCATACTTTGATTTTTGAATTCGAAGTAAAACAGAGTGAAATTACTGCTCTTGAGTTAATCACCAAAATTTTACTAATGCTTTCAGTGATGAATCAGATTGAGTATCTGTTAATTTCCTTTGCAGTTGAACTAGTTAAACATTTCTATTTCTCTAGAAATGCACTGTAAATAAACAAATGTAATTGTCATGTCCCTGTCTAATCTTGTATTGGAATTGCTCTGCCAGTTGTTAAATATTGATTTTTTTGTCTCTAAAGGTTTTCCTTACACACGTGTGAGCAAGCAGGACATTTTTACTGATGCGTAAGACACAAAAGTATTAGTTGCATGTGTGCAGGTATACATTCACCCAAGGCCTGTTTGTATCATATCAAGCTCTTAATTTTTTGTGTGAAGCCTCCTGATTCATTTTGATGCTGTCAAATGTTTCTTTTGTTGTAGAGCTGATATTACCTGCTCAGGCAGAGGACCGTGTAAGAGACGATCAGAAATAAACAGGTGACAGCCATGCTTTAACCTTCTGTAAAACTTATATTGCAGTATTTTTAAAAGTTTTTAATGTATTTCTTGGACTCTAGGGGGTGGGAACACCTTTCTTTTCCTCTTCCCTTCCTATTCTTTTCACAAACTATGATGGTGTTTACAGGACTGGTTTGCACAGTTAAATCTTCTCTTTTTTCCATTTTTTTTTTTCTTCTCTCTAAAACTTTTATGGGGGATCTCTTTGGCTCCTCTGTGAAGCAGGTCTTGTTTCCAGCCCCTGGGAAGGTGTGGGTGAGATGAGCAGGATGATGGAGGCGGTGGAGGTGCCACCAGAGGGGTACTCCCTGATCAGAGCCGTGTACCTGAGGCGCCTGCGGCTGGCCAGGCTGCTCATCGACGGGGGTGCCTATGTCAACGAGAGCAACAGCAGGGGGGAAACACCCCTCATGGTCGCCTGCATGACCGAGCACACGGACCTGCAGAGCGCCAGCAAGGCGAAGCTGGTGAAATACCTGCTGGACAGCAAGGCTGACCCCAACATCCAGGACAAGTCGGGGAAGACGGCGCTGATGCACGCCTGCCTGGGCAGGGCTGGGGCAGAGGTGGTGTCCCTGCTGCTCCGCAGCGGGGCTGACCCCAGCCTGCCCGACCACTCGGGCCGCTCTGCCCTCGTCTACGCCGTGAATTCCGCCGACAGGGAGGTCCTGGACGTGCTGCTGGGCGCCTGCAAGTCGCGGGGCACGGAGGTCATCTTCATCACCGTGGACAGGTCCGCGCCGCGGGAGCGGAGCGCCAGGCAGTACCTGAATGTGCCTCCCCCGGAGCTCCGGCAGGGCCACTCCCTGACGGCCAGCACCTCCCTGCTGGACGTGAGCCCGGAGGAGACCCCGCCAGAGATGTTCAGCCTCAGAGGGCTGTATCCCCCCCGGTACGAGGGCAGCCCCTACCAAACCCTGTCGCTGGCGGCGAAGCCCAGCCCGGCGCGGTCGCCGTTCCAGCTGACACAGCTGGAGCAGCTGCAGTGCCAGCCCTGGGCGCGCTGCTGCCCGGCAGTGTTCCACCAGAGGGGCACTGCTCCGCAGGAGCTCCAGGGCACCGCACCCGTAGAGAGCCTCTCTGGCAAAGTCGGTGGCCTGGGCTTATCCAAGAGAGTCAACACCAGTCCCCAGAGCACTGACAGCAGAGACACTGCTGATATATTGAAAACCTCTGATGATATTGGGTCAGGGAAACTGTCACCTGACAGGATAAACTACCAGACTCCTTTTGTTGAAGAGAAACATAACCCCAGTGTGATTCCCATGGGTAGGAGTGTCAATCTGGGACAAATCAGCTTCATTTCAACCCTCAGTGGCCTCATCAAGAACAGAAATACAAAAGCAAATCATGAGAGCTCTGATTCCCAGTTCACTGCCAGTCTAAGTCCTGTGGCTGGTGCTGCTGCTGCTGCTGCAGAAGGCAGTACGTCAGCAACAGGAAGGAATCCGTCTTTCTCCTTGTTACCAAGTTCCAGAGAAGCTCTGGAGAAGATGTCTCCTGTTACCCTGCAGGGCAGACATCAGGCTTTTCCAGACGGAGAGGGGGCAGGAGCCTTTGCGTTGGAACAGACCAGGCCAGGTTTGCTGCCGCCACTGAGTGTGACCCCTCGCTCCCCAGGTCAAGATCGCACTGTCATAAACACAGTCTCTGGGATGGTTTCTTGTGGGCAAACACAGTTAGGACCACCAGCACCTACTTTTCCTAGGGCCAAAAATACCAATCTGCTGCGACGGAGGCCATATGAGCAGATTACAGTCTGAGCAGATTGAGCAATTATTGAATTTTTTACGGGGCAAAAGGGCTAAAACCTCTTAATGGTATGTAAATAGTCACTGCACTACCTGATTGTCGTGGTGCATATCACAGGGTAGAGCAGGTCTGTGGTGTAAGGCTGTGCCTTGGGATGAGTCAAAGAGCTTGGAGACTACATGAAAAGATATACTTAACTAATGAGGCTGCAAATTTGAGTTTCTGCAAACTGAGGAATATTTGTTTTGCTGGTTTTGTAAGTTTTTTGACTTACCTGGGGCAGACTGAACCTGTAATGCCTCTTAAACACTCCACTTGTAATTGCAGGTTGTAAATAGTATCCCTCCTAGATTTCCCCAAAGACCTACTCTTTCTGCACGCAGAGAGGAGCCACACGTGTTCTTGGGGAACCTGAAACATTGGACTGAAGTGCTGGACACCAGCCTGACTGACCAGCCCGTGCAGTACCCAAGAAGCTCAGACACATCAGCGTGCGGTGGCGTGGGCAGGAGTGCACGGGCAGTGTCTCCTGCCTCGGTGGCTTCACGTCGTGTGAACCATCAGTGACATTCCTGTCACAGAGCTGTGCTGCCCGGGCAGTTCCAGCACAGCCTGGGACGCTGCTCCAGGTGCCTGGCTGAGGCTCGGGAGGGTGGGACACAGCTCTGGAGTGTGCCAGGGCAGCACACAGGGCCCACCAAAAATAGCGAGCCCTGAGTGTGACACCAAGAGACTGCTCACACTGCCCACGGGGCATCGGGGCCACCTCGGGCTGTTCTGGCTCCTGGCCCTCTGGAATCTCCTTCTCTCGGAAGAGGAAGGCTGGGGGAGGCAGAGTCTGCATCTAAGCAAAGGTCTGTCTCTCTCTGCAGCTCTGGACTCACCCCAGAAGAGATCTCCAGGTCATGCAGGAGATCTTTGCCCTCAGTCACTGCCCTTTTCACCACCGTACGGATGGTGGGGCATATCCAGAGGTGTCTTCATCAGGACACTTCACACACAGTTTTAGGAGCAGGGAAGAGCTCTGCTGTCCTGCTCAGACAGACCTAACAAAGGACGACCCAAGGGTGGTCAGGCTCTGGCACAGGGTGCCCAGAGCAGCTGTGGCTGCCCCATCCCTGGGAGTGCCCCAGGCCAGGTTGGATGGGGCTCGGAGCAACCTGGGAGAGTGGAAGGTGTCCCTGCTCGTGGCAGGGGGTTGGTTGGAACAAGGTGGTCTTTGGGTTAGGGTTCCAACCAAAACCATTCTATGATTTTGTGGTTCTAAATACAGAACCTACTTGGGAGATGGAAATCCACATTTTGCCTAATTTAAGCAGAGGATTGAATGTCTTACAGGTAGAAAACTCCTCTGCAGCCTTCAAGCTACTGCGTGTGCTTTGTTGCCTCTATCTAAAAATCCTTCTTTCTTTCCTTTCCTTTAGTGTTCTGCATTTGAACCATGGCCCTGTCTTTGTGTGCATCCCACAGATGCTGGATTGCATTTGGCATTTTAGGTGTCATCTTCTAAATATTGAGAAAAAGTGAATCTGTTCTGTGTTGTCATAGTTTACAGAATTAGTTGTATTGAAATTGTGTCTGTGTAATGTGAGTTTCAGCATACTGAAGTAATTTTTTCTGAAAATACTCAGTAGGTACTATTGGAATTCTTGCAGCTTCAAAGTTCACCAAATCTGATCCTGCCTAACAAGTAACTGTAATGTTATTAAGCTTTGCACTTAGTATATGATAATTTAAAGGGGATGATAAACACGGAAACAATTTAAAGGGGATGATAAATGCAGGTACAATTTTAAGGGGATGATAAACACAGGTACAGTGTAAAGGGGATGATAAAGAGAAAACAATTCAAAGGGGATAATGAACACACTCTGTGTAAATACCTTTTTTGGAGTATTTGGTTCCATTCAAGTTCTGCCTTTTCCTTAGATGTTGCTGGGTCAGTCCCCGTGTACACCAGATAGAAACAAAGATTATATGGAAATCTTTTTATGGCAGAGAAATTACATGGAACAGAGTATGTCAGTATTAACTGAGTACAAATTGGTGCCTACACACAATATATTTTCCAAATGTATTCATGGTATTATAAATGAAAAAAACAATTTGTCATCTCTTCGTCTCATCATAAAGTTAAATATTTGCAAGAGAAAATTGATCTTTAAAAAAATAGAAGTTCTTTCTTAGAAGAAATCCACCATCACCAGGTGTTCTAACTGGTATCTTTGCTGAGAGTGTAAAGCCCAATATAAGCTGTTTTGATTTTAAAATTATGTACATGGGACTATGACTCCCTTAACTGAAACAGTAGTTTTTCTACGAAATGCTTGGACAATGGAGGAAAATGGCAAGTGTCTTGAAAAAGGGAAGCTTTTTAGTAGTGTTACCAGTATTTTGTGATTAATTGTCGTGCAGAAGTGATGTGAAGGGTTAATATTACTGTTTGTTTTTGCATTACTGTTATAAGTGACCTTCAAAGAAAAAAGGTTTGTTCTTTTGATGTTGTTATGATGAATAAATAAAAGTTATTTCTTCCCCCACCAAGGGAATATGGAAGTAAGCACATGCTTTTATTCTCCACTGAGTAGATGATGAGTCATTGCCGAAGGTACTCACTCAGAAGTGTTTCTCGGGCTGCCTCCATGCAAGAAAATGGGAACAGTTACTTAGACTTAATCTAATATAGCTCAATTTTTGCAAAGTATGTGTGAGAGAGGCTCTTTCCGCCTGCCAGAAGCTTCCTGTGGTTCCACTTGTGCTATCTTTTAAGCCCTTAATCCATAGCATTTCCCAGCCAACCCTGACGTTCTTTGCAGCAGAGAACAGTCAGCACAACCCAAGTTTCTAATGTTAGAACGCTCATCTCCCGAGACAGCCAAGCCAGAAAACAACCGCAGACCTTTTGGGTTTGCTGTGGCCCTGGTGCAGAACACACACAGGCTGAGAGCCTCCCCTCCCCGGGGCTCAGGGCTGTGGTTCCCCCTCTCAACCCCGGTGGGAAAGCAGCGAGGCTCATCTGCTCTCACAGAAAATCACAGCCATAAAGCCCTTGAGTGAAAATTACACACAATGGCAGTGGGCACTTACGTGACCAGTGTCCCTGTGGATGGCAGTGGCAGCCTCGCTCAGGCACACGACCGATGGGGAGATGGATTTAAAATCCACATGGTGAGTTTAGAAAGGTGAACAACTCTTGCGGGGGTTTTTTTACCCTTGTGGTTTTCATTTTCTCTGCAAAAATCCGTGAAACCATATAATGAAAGCAACTTCAAAAAAAAAGAGTGGCAGCCTCTCAAAAGGCAGCGATTATGTAAAAATTATTATTCTTTTGGTTTAAGGGATTTAAGAACAGAAAGTCACTACACAAAATTGCCATAAAGCAGTGGTTTTCAAGGTTGTGGTTAAGGTACAGTGTTCAAAGTACAGTCTTCAAAATATCCCTCCCTGCATGTTTAATTTGGTTTTGCTCTTAAGAGCAATTGTTTTGCTTTGATCTTTGTCTTTTACAATTACACAGCACTTCCAAAAGAATAGTGCCATAATTTGATGCACATACACAAGAAAAATAGTGAACTAAAGCAGTCATTAAAGTCCTCTCTTTTTCCTCATTAGTCCTAAGACCTCCATCTCTCTGAATCTGATACGCAGCTCAACTAATTAATTTTTCAACTAAACCCAGGCATTTATAAATAAATGGATTCTTACTTTTTCAACATAAGGTAACTGGCACTGCAGTATCCTCAAGATCAGGTTTCATAACGAAACACTTTAAGAAAACCCAGCTGTTTTTTTCAATGAAAGGGATAAAATTCCAATTTTCATCACTAATTGTTCCGATCAAATACTCATCCATTAATATTGTGAAAGAGAATGTCTTTCAGTCCTTTACAACAGATAACCTTTTTTAAAAACATGCACATGTGCAAAGCTCCTGTTCCTCAGGGGACACCTGCTCCCTGAGACAGGCATTTCCTGGCTGATCATGCCCCACAGCTGCTGCCAGGCCAGGGGTTTTGTCCCAGCCAGAAAAAAAACTCAAATATCTGTTCAGCCATGTAAAAATCTTGCTGAGATTTTACACAGAACACCAGAGATTTATTTTTTTTAATTGCACACGGGCCAGTTTATTCCCCAAATTCCTAAAATCCAGGCACAGATCCACACTGACAAATTGTACTTAATTCCTCTATTTTTTCCCTGAAGGCATCAGCAATTCCAACAC
Source organism: Syndactyla subalaris (assembly GCA_035584875.1). Lineage (NCBI taxonomy): Eukaryota > Metazoa > Chordata > Aves > Passeriformes > Furnariidae > Syndactyla > Syndactyla subalaris. The sequence goes on along the minus strand of JAWMRD010000085.1, from coordinate 8,167,772 downwards.
TCCCATGAGCACTTCACAGAGAGTTACAACCTCCTCTCTCAAAAACAAGTCCATTGTAAAGTATAAACCTGACCTGTGCACGTATTTAAAAAACACAGTAATTGGAACACCTTTTAAACCACTTTGACTCTGCTTGGACAGATCCCCACGGAGATTTTGAATCTCTGTGTGCAACTGTTTTTTTCTGCTACATTAGGAGAGAAACTACAATCAGAAAAAGGAATCAACAATAACAGAAGGTTCACTAGAAAATTTAAGGGAATTAGGCCACATAGAAGTAATAATTCAAGGGTATTAAGCCAAAGTGTCAGGATATGAAAAACCAACATATAATTGCCCCAAAAATTTAGATGTTTACACTTCAGAAGATCAGAGTGCAATATGTGGAATTTTACTGGAAGGGAACAGATACTCCTGCAACAGAAAAATGAGCAAGCTGAAAAATAAATGTCTGCAAGAACAAAAAGACAACAACATTGGATTTCAATTACAATTTCAAGAAATTGAATAGTTTTGTGGTAGAAAAAACTATAATTATCTAATTAATATAAGCTTATGGATAAAATCCACTTCTTTAAAACACTGTCCAAACACTTCCTAACACTCCTTATTATATTAGTAGCTTTACTCTTGTTATTTACATATTACCCTTATTAAAATACTCTCTGAAAACTGAAATTTTTAGTCAAGAAATTTTATAGCACTGCAATCTATGCAAAAGCCCCATTGGAAAAGAGTCTTGGATATGATGTGGGACACAATTCATGATACTCCAGTAGGTTCTTCTTAACCTTTAAAAAAACAATGCAAACCAAATCATTTTTAATTCCCAACACTGCAGTTTATTTTTTTTTTCCTTAAAGAAAAGGACCATTCAGTCACCCAGTTCATAAAGGAGTTATAAAGACTTTTGGTGTATTTTCAGCTTTGAAAAAAAGGACTAGTTTTGTTGGGGGTTTTAGGGTGTTTTTTCAGTCAGACCAGTCTAAAGCTGAGTAACAGTTTGAATGAATGCTGAAGATGGAGATGGAGAGAACATTCGATAGAGCAGCATATTTGAAAAATGTGGCTTTGGGTACATTTTCTCTGACTTCACGGCACATTTAAATGGCCAGAAAATAGCTTGTGCTTTGTTCCCATTGCTTCTGTGTCACCGGAGGACAGCACTGGGTCACAGGGCAGGACACGATGACATCTCTCTTCCGTACCATGTTATTTTATCTATTTACTAAGATCCTTCAAATTTACAGAGTCATACGAAGCTTAAAGTGCACTTGCATTCAATTACAAATGTTTGAATAATACAAGGAAAAGATCCCTGACAGAAGGTAAAAGGAATAAAAAAAAGACAGCTACAGCTAAACCAGCAGAGACCTGCTGTTCCCACCAGAATAAACACTGGCTGCATCTCACCTTTACTCATCACTGCAGCCCCACAAGTAACACCATGTATTTCAGGAGAGCATTTTAATAAACACAGAGTAACAAATTCAGATGAATTCATTTATGTGCAACTCAGACCAGAATGACATAAACAAGTTCACAGGGAACTAGCAGAGATACATGGACAAAAAATACATACAAGAAATTTAGATATATAGCATAATCCATTCAGAATTAATGAAATTCATTACATAGGCTAAATCTTCTGTAATCACAAGACTGTTTCATAAAATTAATTCTTAATATTTGTTTAATTTTACATATCTTAAATTAATATTACCTAAATTAATTTTCCTGGTAATCTACATCATGTCCTCTTTTATCTGAATATCCCTGTTTATTCACATCCACAGATATTACTCACAGATATTCCTCCCTTAAAAATACTTCTAGAAATTGCTGATGTTTTTTGCTCAAGAGTTTAGTGAGTTTTAACAAATCTCAGTACTTCATGAGGGAACTGGTCAGTGGGAAAAAGGTTTCTAAGCAAGAGAGAAGTCTGTCCACATGGACCCAAAAAGGCCTAAACACTGAGAGATGAAATCCCTTAAGCCAACAAATGCAACTGCCTGCAACAAACTACAGCTGAAAAACAAGTGATTTCTCCCAACTCATTAAAGGAATCTCACTGGCAAACCTCACCTTTTGGTGGCTGCAAGCACTTGCTTTGCCCCTGGTGTAAATTAAATTAAGTACTTTGTTTAACTTTCCCAACTAAAACCATAGTTTTCTTCCTCATTTGGACAATTATTTGCTAATTTTACCCAAGTATATCTTAGTAGGTATCAAAAACAAGGAAAGTTCTACCCCTCCATAACACAACCCAATTATTAGATGGAGCTGCCAGGGGAGCCACAGGTAACAACAAGGACTCTTGAATTTTAATGACTGTGTGAAATCACCATGTGTCAAAATTTAGGATTGGGAAATCTTAACTAATTTCTCTATCACAGCTGTACCAGTGCTATGTAAGAGCCCAAAATTGCTGTAATTAACTGAAGCACTCGCAGCCTGTAGTGCTGTGTACAACATCCAAATTAACCCAATTCCCACAAGAACCATGTGAGAGGGATGGGAATGGGAGGACAGGATGACACGGCAATGCCTGCTCAGGGCATCACCTTTTACACAGAAATCAAAATCTCTCTCACTGTGGTTTTGTTTGTAATGTCTGCCAGAGGTAACAACACACCCCTGGGGCCTCGATCTGGCTGGATTTTGAGGGGTGTAGAAGCAGAAGGGGAAACAAATGGCTTAAATGAAGCAGGTCAGGCTCCTCAGGTGTCAGCAGGGTTTTGACTTTTCCCAGAGGGAACTTCCACTTGTGGAAACGTGTGAAATCCTGTCAGTTAAAGGGATGCACCAAACCCAGGCAGATGCACAAAATAACTGTGATCACAGAAATGAGCCCTTTTTGCTGCAATCGCCGATCTCCTGCAGCTCCTTCGCTCTGTGGCTTCCAGAGCCACAGCAGGGGACACTTCACACGCCGAGTCTGAAGGTCCAAGTGCCAAGAGAGGCACCAGCTCTGCTCTGCCACAGCCCAGCCCCGACCCAGTGCCCGAGGAGCCCCTGGATGGGACCTCCCAGACCCTCTGCCCCAGGGATGTGGAGCCCCAAAGACCCCACAGGGCAAGGACTAACACTGAGGAAGGCACTGAGTTTCTGCTTGGGAAGCCTTTTAGCAGAGTGATGTGCACAAACTCCTCCAGTAACCACAGGTGTGCTCAGCCTGGGCCTGCTGGGGAGGAAAATGCATTTGTCTGAACAAGAAATCCTCACATTTAGAGGCAATTAGAATATAACACATTATAAGGTCAGGCACAGCCTGCTTTGCATTTACTGTTCTATTCCAATGGCTTTTCTGAATTCAGAATTTTGAGGCTCGAAAATGTCATAGTAAACCCTATTTTTATCAAAGTTTTCTCGGATGGAAAGCAAATCATCTACAGAATATTTGTCTTCCTTTCCTGCCCAAACAGTGAGGCTGTACCTACATGAAAAAAGGGGAAAAAAAAAGATAAAAAAGAGTATGTTAAGATAAAACATGTAAATCAGACAGACCCTGCACTAATAATCTCCTAAGAATATATCTTCACTTTAGATGTAATTAAATACCATAAAACTGCATCAATCGGAAAAATTTGACTTCAATTTCTCTGTCTGACTGCTCTGTCAAGGAGCTAAATAAAAAATCTTAGACAGATATCCAGCAGCGAAATTACCAGGCTGAGCATTTAAGGTTTGACAAAGTAATCAATAGTCACAGGCTGAGCTGCAAAACAGGAAATATGATGCAATCCCAGACGTGGGTGATTGTCCTGCTCTCTTCAGTCACCCCAGTGATGTGCAGTGATCCCATCTGGTTAACTGAATTGTCATTAATTCACAGAAGTTCTCAAAAAACCTAAGAATCTACACAGTATCAATCACAGTTAGAAGCATTACTCTCCACAATCTCCACATCACATATTCTTAATTTTTTCCCTTGTTTAATAAAACTGTATTAATTTAAGATACGGGTAAACCAGAATTTAATTGCACATCAGCAAAACTGGCTCAGGAACTTCTGTCTTCTAATCATGCCACTAAAAAATCATAATTTTTAGGCTGAGGTGAAAGAGAAAATCCTAATATCTCAGTGGGAATAATGCTTGTACTCAATGAGGATATATTTCAGACTGGCACAATTCTTAAGACATATTCTTAAAGCAGCAATATTCTGACATTAATTTCCCAGTATGTAAAATGTTTAATTCTAATTTGTCTCTTGAGTTTCCACTGTAAGAAAGAACATCAGCACTGTCTTTGTCCATGCTTTTGTTTCTAATTAATTGGAAATTTGTCAGAAAAGAGACTGTGAAAAATTTTCTGTCTTGGGCTTTGACATTGGTTGGAACAACTTTATTAACCTGAGGGTACACAGAGCAAGTGAAAAGATGAGTAAATGACAATACGTAGGAACATGGTTTTATGCTCATTCTATTGCATGTGAATATTTTTTTTTTAAATGAAATTGTTATGGGTTTGTAAGAACAATTTTTAAAGGAAAATGTAAGTTGCTGTTTGGAAAACACTGAATGGTTTTCAAGTACCTCAGCAGAATTAATTAGCTTGGTAGGAAACTCCTGACTTCCATCCTAAAAATCAATTTTGATGTTCTTAAATGACCTTGCTACAAAAAATATAAATAATGAACCCAATAAAGACTATAAATTGGATCAATTCCACATCACAGTGCCACCCTATTTAGTCTACTTAATTATATTTGTCTTACAAATCATTTGCAGCAGAACTGGATTACAAACCTACACGAGACTGAAAACTTCTTACAGTAGGTAATGAACAAGAAACTGTTGAAAACTCACTATTTTACCGAAATTAGCAGTGCCCACTTCTGTGTGACAGAACAATTGGAGGGCTGAAGGGAGCTATTCCCAGTGTGACAGGGTGGGTGTTACACCCCGTGTGCTGTGTGTAAGGTGGCAGGCAGTGATTGTGGAGCCCAGACTGACCTGTCCGACTGCTGGAGGAGCCAGCGCAGCTGGGGGAGGGACCGGGGCACCAGCACGGCCCGGACGGGGAACGTCACGGGCTGGGACAGGGGGCGGCACAGCTCGGACATCGCCCGCACCATCGGCCACTCGTACCCTGCGGGGACACGCCCGTCAGCACAGCCCTCCACACACCCTCCCGGACCGCACCCCGCCGACAGACCCAGCGGTGGCACAGGGGGAGCAGAGCCAGATGTGGCACTCAGGGGGCAGAGCCAGATGTGGCACTCAGGGAGCAGAGCCAGCTGTGATAGAGAGAGCAGAGCCAGATGTGTCACTCAGGAAGCAGAGCCAGATGTGGCAGACAGAGCAGAGCCAGATGTAGCACAGGGGACGCAGATCCAGCTGTGGCACAGACAGAGCAAAGCCAGATGTGGTACAGAGGGAGCAGGGCCAGATGTGGCACAGACAGAGCAGAGCCAGCTGTGGTAGAGAGAGCAGAGCCAGATGTAGCACAGGAGGAGCAGAGCCAGAAGTGGCACAGAGGGAGCAGAGCCAGCTGTGGCACAGAGGGAGCAAACCCAGATGTGGCACAGGGGAAACAGAGCCAGGTGTGGCACAGGGGGAGCAGATCCAGCTGTGATAGAGAAAGCAGAGCCAGCTGTGGCACTCAGGGAGCAGAGCTGCTGGCCAGTGACTATCATGTGAATCTAAAGTGGAATTTCTTAAGCAAAATGATTCTAAGCAAAAAACGTCCCAGAGGAGAAAGGCAACAGCAACGCAGGAAAATAAACTGTTTATGAACACCTTTATTTGCAGTAGCTGCAGTGTTATTTCACACGCAGCTGCAAAATGTGACATTTTTTAATCTGCTGCCACTGACTCCTGTATGGACTGGTCTGACATTAACAGCGATCCTCTAGAAATAAAAATATGAAGAGAAAACTCGGGGAAAAAAAATTAATGAATCTTATAGGACTGAATTATACATGAATGAAGCAAACAAAACATTCTGTGCTTAAAAAAAAATGCTACAAACCATCAACCTAAAACACTGGAAGCACCTCTGCTGAGATTGTTTACAGCTCTGCAGCTACTAAAAATGGTATTTAACTGTACTTTTGTTTCTACAGGCTAGAAAAATCTTATAAGCAGCTAATGGAAAGAATAAAAAAAGCACCAAATACTAAAAAACCCCAAACTTTAGATGGGGAAACAGCAGCTTTTAGTTGAAATCAGTCAAATGAGCTTTTTTCTCAACTCTCACACTATACCCTTAATTAGTATTAGCATAATCTGAAACTCAAAATGGAGAGAAAATTAAATTAATTAAAGAATGTATTTCCAATGCATATTTCCACCATCTTCTCTTGCACTGAAAATATTTCAGGAGAAAGCACTGAACAGTTTAATAAAATTACTGTATCTCATACAACAAAATACTAAATCTCACTAAAGAGTAATTAGCAATTGGAACAGGGTATAATTCTGCCTTGGTGGCCACAGACAGTACTGGTGGGGTGTCTGCTAATCATAATGAGAATTACAAGAGGAACCCTGTGAAAAGGACCGTAAAATAATGAGAATTGGAAAAATCACTGCAAAAATCCCATTATTCAACAGAAACGAGGACGAGGTCAACCAACAATTTGATTTCAGTGATAAGCACAGACAGGGTTTGAGATTTCTGGACAATCTGCTTTAACTCAGGAAAGATGCCAGAATTCCAGTTGCCAAACCAGTCCTTGAAGGATTCAGGGAGAGACCCACATGAAACAGGGGCTAAGGAGCCTGTCCCCTCAAACTCCTCAATGTGTGAGAATGAGCCAAAGAACCAAACAGTTTGTTTTGGCAATGGAAAGACCCGATTTCCAAGCAGCCCTGAAGGAATGGCAGTGCCAGGCATACCTCACCATGAAACAAACCCTTCTCACACCATTCTCCAGGTGAGGAGGGTGCAGAGGGTGTTACCCATCCCAGGGACCCCGGGCTGGGCTGTGTACCTGCTCCGTGGTGGTTCCATCCCGTGGTCCAGCCCAGGGACAGGGTGACGTCCGGGAAGGCCGAGGTGACAGTGCTGACCACAGCCTGGGCATCCATCACCGGGGGGGCCCCACCAGGCCCCGCCAGGACATCAGCATTGATCCACACGGGTCTGCTCAGCTGCGGCTCCACCTGCCCCAGCAGCTCCAGGGACGGCCCCAGCGCCTCCATGCTGTGCAGGGACACACAGGGGTCAGCAGGGGCACAGCTGGCCCACGGGACAGCAGTGAGTGATGAGGACCCTCTGCCACCAGGGCACTTTTCTGAGGTGCCAGACCCCCATGCTCACCTCCCTGCTCCCAGAGCCTCCTCACCTCTGAGCCCCCCAAACTTGGCACCTCCCCATCTCCAGTGCTGGAGAAGAGTGTTAATAAAGGAAGCCACTGCAGGCTCTAACACTCCTGCTTAATAACACCTGAAAGCCACAGATAATGCAAATGTATGTATTCTAATCATATATATTACTGTGGTTTATATACGAGGGGTGGAAGTAATCTCTTCCAACTGCAGCCACGCTCAGTGTGGCAAAGATTTTATCACTATTTCAGATCCAGACTGAAAGTTACCTTCACACCTGTGCAAGATGATGCACCCATGCTAGAAGAATAAACAACTCCAAGCTGAACATTTCCAGGCAACTGAAGGAGTGAAAGGACACCCACCTGAGCATTTTATGCTTTCCCTACAGTTGTGGCTTTCCCTACAGTTCAAACGTGTGCCAGCACAGAAAAGTCTGCCTGTCAGACATTCATCCTACAGCTAATTATTAGATTATTAGCTATGAGTTGCCATTATTTGGGCAACCACCTTGCAGCACACCTTGTAAGCATTCAACAAAATCTACAGTCACATATTCTTACTGTTCTTTGAAATCAAAAGAAAAAGCACAAGTAGCTTTCTCTACCCCTGTCCTACCAAAACTTCCAAGCACCAGTACTGTGGAAGGAAAGGAGACGTGAAACAATATGGAAAAGGAGTGAATGCCAAGAAAACTTTTTTTCTTTTACAGTGCATAAATTAACACTCCTATACAACCTTCAGGAATTTAAAATCAATAGTCAAAGCTCTCACATTAGGTCAGCAATAAAGCCAACAACTGTCCCCTGAGCTCTTTGTGTTGATTCCTCTGAAAAGTCATTTTGTACATTTTAACTTTTGTACTGCTAGTAAATCTGCACAGTGGCTGGAATTCCACTCAGTGCTTCGAGTCGGGATGAGCTCAGGTCTTGTTGGAGAAAAGTTAGTGATGGCCTGAGTTAACGTGTGGGTTTTTCTCAGCATTTCTCAGGCTGTCTGAGGCCAGGACAGTTCACAGCTTCACACCTGTCAAGGCCAGGGAAAGCCTTCCTTTGTACTACAGAGTATAAGGTAATGTAGAGAGAAAAAAGTCTAAAGCAGCATCTCTTGAAATAAACACCACCACAGGAAAAAAAACAAAACAAAACAAAACAACAAACAAACAAAAAAACCAAAACAAAAAAACTCAAAGCAGACATCAAATTCTGTTATCACTCATTTGACTCCATCTGCACTGTTTGTGATGTATGTTTAAATGCTTTTATATAATCTGACTTTTTTTAAACCACTGCAGATGGCTGTAAACTCCTTGTGGAAAAATAAGAAGTGGTTTTTCAATTAATTTAAACAATAATTAAAATGGAAAAAAAAAATCTCCAAACCCAGAAGAAATAAACCCAAACAAATTCCTACTTCTCTCTCTTCCCTTCTGTGCCCTGATCGACATACCCAGATCCTGCAACAATAGAAGGATTTAACCTGTCCACATATTTTGCACTTTCATGACCTTTTCACATGAAAACTGTGACTATGTTACACAGAACAACAGGCACAAATCCCATTTTGCAACTATATGGTTAGGGGGTTTTGCACTTCTATAGCACACTGAGGCATTGATGAAGCTCTTTGTAATTTTCTGCCAAAACAGACTTTACATATGGAAATTCAGACAGAGCTGCAGTCAGGATCTGCAGGGGTGAATGCCTGGAAATCACAGCTTACTCCCAACTCTTCCAAGGCAATCTCATGGGGTGTTCAAGTGTATTTTCCATTCAAGACAACGAAACAGCTAATGGTTAAAATTCCAAATGAACCTCTGAAAATCTAGTTAAGGAATTAGGCAAATGACAGGAGCCTTCCAGAGAGACACCACCACCTCACTTTTCCCAAGGGGAAATTGTGCTCACAGTAACTAAAAAAATCTCTATTTGTAGTTCAAAACACTTTTGAAGCTTTTGTTCCTGTGATGAATTTATTAATAGGGATTATATTTCCTCCTTTCCCCTCAGGAACAAATGCATCACACAGAGCAAAGGTCTGGTCAACCATCACTTGTCAAACTGGTAACTAGTAAGAACGCAAACAACATGAAAGCATTTTTGTTGAGATACCTCTTAAAATCCAGCTTGATGCCTTTGTCGGTGTTGACCATCTGTGCCAGCCACTCCTCCAGGGTGATGTCACTGTCAGTGTCAGGGGGGTGAGCCATGATCGGGACTCCCTTTCCTCCCTCCCCAACACGGAGGAGAACATCAGCTTCTACCATGTGTGCATCGCCTGGGGGGTGAAAAACAGGAGGCTCCAACAGGTGCAAATCCAACAGTTTCAGTGTCTGCCTCACAGCAACAATTACTGACAGTGTTCCCACACCAGGCTGTGCACACTTACTGCCCACAGCCCACCCAGTGGGAACTGCTGTCTGTGACAAAAAGGAACCATTTCTTTGGGTGCTTCTTTCACTGAACTCTTCACAGATGGGCAAGCATGTGAAAATTGATTTTTGTAGATACATATATATTACATAACTATACATTTCCCAAATATTCACAAAAAGTTCACTGCTGCCCAGTCTGGGGCATCAGGGACCTTCTCACTCCATAACTCCCTGACAGGAGGGAGGACCAGGGGGCTCAGGATGTGCCCCAGAACAGGGACAGGAGGGATGGTCAGGTTGGATATTATGGACAAGAGCTGTCAGGCACTGGAAGGGACTGTGGGGAAGGTGATGGAGTGCCCATCCCTGGAGGAGTCCAAAAGGTGTGAGGGCCTTTTGTCACCTGGGGACGTGGTTTATTGGGAACAGTGGTGCAGGGCCTGAGCCTGCACTCAATGGTCCTGGGGGTCCTTCCCAACAGTGATGGGAGGGCAGGGCAGGAAGGGGAAGGGAAGGGGGAAGAAGAGAGTGCAATAGGTATGTGTATGATTCGTGCCAGTAGGGAAACAAATGGTTTTCTTGCACCCCTATAAAACAATAAACCCAACTGTTGTAAGGTCATCAGTTTCCCTGAACCTTTACCAACTAATACCTGAATTAAGGTGGGAATTTATCAAGACACTAAATTGTAGTGTAGTAATTAACCAGTTGTGAAAATACTTAACCGTAACCATATAAGAAGTATGTACAAATTCACATGTATACCATGTAATGAATATGTATGAACTGGCTGGATAAAAGCCAGACACACATTGTACCTGGTACACAAGTCAGTGGAGTGAAGACTCTCTCATGTCCAGGCCTGCATTGCTCTTACCATGTAATAAACCTTTTATTATAAAAATCTATACTGTTGAGACTGTTTCTCACAAGAGGAAGGGAAAGAAGGAGGAGAAAGGCAAAGGGAAAGCAGAAGAGGGGGGGAAAGGAGATGGGGAAGGAAAGGGGAGAGGGAGAAGAAAGGGAAGAGGAAGAGGAAGGGGAAGAGGAAGAGGAAGAAGAAGGGGAAGAAAGGAAAGAGGAAAGGGAAGAGGAAGAGGAAAGAGAAGGGGAAGTGGAAGGGGAAGAGGAAGGGGAAGAGGAAAGGGAAGGGGAAAGGAAAGAGGAAGAGGAAAGGAAAGAGGAAGAGGAAAGGAAAGAGGAAGAGCAGGGTAAGAGGCACAGCACGGTGAGCTGCAGGTGAGCGGCAGGTGATCCCCGCCCCGCACCCCCCGTGTGTGCCCGCACTCACCGCGGGCCGCGCTGCCGGCGCTGCCGGCGCTGTTGGCCCCGTGGAACCATCGCAGGGCCGCGCCGTCCGGGAACGGGAACGGGGCCGGGCCGGGGCCGGCTGCGGGGCACGGCACATCGGCACATCGGCACATCGGCACATCGGGACAGGGGCACGGAGAGACAGACAGACACAGGCACCGATACAGACCCACACACAGAGACAGCTGCCCGGCCCGGCCCGGCCCCGCTCACCCCGGGCCACCCTCACCATGGCCCGGCCCGTTCCCATTCCCCCTCCCGCTCCCGTTCCCGTTCCCGTTCCCCACCCTCACCCCCAGCCCCTCACTCCCGGCCCAGCCCGGCCCGGGCAGCTCCTTCCCGACCCCCAGGCTCGCCCCCAGCCCCGCTCCCCACGGCCCGTTCCCGTTCCCCCCGTCCCCGTTCCCATTCCCAATCCCCCAGTCCCCAGTCCCTCGCCCCCAGCCCCGCTCTCCACGGCCCGGCCCATCCCGGCCCCGTTTCCCCCGATCCCCATTCCCCGCCG